>JASDQU010241791.1:6418-29485 GCA_032191745.1 Picea mariana | reverse complement strand
GAGAAGGACACTTGAAACACCTCAAACATTTGATTTGGAAGAGGAGAAATGAGTCAACAAGCTTGCAAACCTTTTGCCATCTGAAAACACCTCAAAAACTGAGTTTTTGGAGAGGAGCGCTCCCCCTTACACTATCTCGGAGCACCGGCGCTCCCCCTTACACTGTCAGGGAGCGTTATAATGCTCCCCTGGCCCTTTTGAGGGAGCGCTATAGATTTTGGAGCACTGGCGCTTCCCTTAACCTTTTTAGGGAGCGCTACAACGCTCTGATGCCCCTTTTGAGGGAGCGCTACCTATTCTAGGCAGTTGTTAAGTTGTTGAGATGAATGGGGGAAGCATATTTTCATTCTTGGAAGGCAGTTGGATTCGAATCCCTAGTCCAACCATGATCCTAGGGCATATCCTCAACTGAAGGAGGCAAATCCTCAACTTCCCCAGGGATATCTCAAGTGGTTAAAGCCTATCCAAGGCTATATAAGCAAGCTTTCTAATGGTGAAAGGGCATTGGAAATGGAGAATCACACCAAACTTATGATCTTATAAGTGGTGTGGGGGAAGAACTGAAGTCATGAAACTTATGATCTTGGAGGAAACTTACAGCCAGCCAAAGGAAAGTGATCAGTGAAGCTGTTGTTATCCAGGTTGTGGAGCTTTCAGGCAAGGGTTAGACGAAGAGGACTTGACGAAGCTGTCGCATTCGCATCTACGATTGTAAGTATTGTTGTCGTTATTCTCATCAATATGACACGCTTGGCCTGCTTCTTTCTAGTTTGTGTCTAATGCCACATGAACTTATCACTAGTTGATAGATCTATTTTCAAGCTAACATCAATAGAGTAGGAAGCGGTTGTATCTTATCTTGTCCGCAGAACTCAGTGAGGAGCAAAGGATTGGAGCGCAAATCGGAGCGTGCAGGGACAAACATCGTCAAAAAGGTACTTCTGTCATCCTCCCTTCTCATGTGTTAGTTTAGATAGATTTGAAAGGAATTCAGTGTCCATGTTAAGCACTTTTCTGTCTAGGGTTAAGGTCAAGCTCTAGAGGTGATCTACCTGTCCGCAGGGAGATTTTCCTACAACAACATAATCTTCCAAATTTGGCACCTTATCTTTAGGTGTCTCTTCCATATGAGCTGCAAATATTTTACACCCTTTTCTGTAACATTTCTTCAGCTACAATGCTGAAATTTCTCTAATGGTTACTGCTCTGGGAATTCCCTGCACTTTCCTTTGGTTCCCTTCCTCATCCAATCAAGTGAATGATTTGTTATGACAGTCTAAGAGAGCATGATGTTGGTCCAACCAATCCATCCCAATTAGACATTCATAGGAACCTAAAGGCAATATGTTCAAATCCGCCTTGGTGTTCAACCCATTTATGTCCATAAAACATGACTTAACCATCTCATTAACTTTTCTTTTGGCTCCCGTAGCCAGTTGCAACAACCAAGATTTTCCATGCTTGCTTCTTGGCAATTGCAAACTTTCCACCATCTTAGGGTCTATGTAACTATGACTAGCTCCTAAATCAATTAAAATAGCAATGTCTTGGTTGTTAATCATACCTTCCACTTCAATAATGTGTGACTAATACTTTTCTTGCTTGTTATCCAGGGCTACATATATCCTTGGCACATTTATGCCCATGTCCCCCATTGTTTTAGCTTGTTGTACATGGTAAACAGCTCTTCCTTTTTCACCTCTGTGAGGACAATCTATGAACATATGATCTCCCTTATAACCACAACATTGAATAGGTGGTTGCCTTGGCCTTTGATTCCCTGTGTCAATCATTATGGGCTCTCTAGGAGTTTATTGTCCCAGTGGATTGTTTCTAAAGAAGGATGGCTTAGATCACTTCTTTCTCTGATCCACCTTGAACTTCTTTTGTCTTCCCAAGTCTTTTGGAAAGTTGGCCTTGCTTTCTGCTGATCATATAGGCATTTACCTCACCTTATGGTCTCTTCCAAAGTCTTGGGATCATCATACTGTATTTTTTCACTGATGAATGATGGCAATCCACTCAAATACCTTTGAATTTTGATTGTCTCATCCTTGATGAAAGAGACATAATTCAAAAGTTCTAGAAACCTTCTTTCATATTCATTTATGGTCATACTTCCCAGCTTGAGTTCAAAGAACTCTTTCATTTTCTTGTCATAATATCTCTTAGTCAGGTATTTCTTCACAAAATACTTCTTGAATTCACTCCAAGTAACACTTTTCTCTTTAATGTGTTTCACTTGCACAAGCTGATCCCACCATATGGATGCCTTTCCTTTGAGTTGATAGATGAAAATTCTACCCTCTGCATGAGAAGAATAATTATGCAATTGAAAATACTTTCTCATGCCCAACAACCATGTTTCTGCATCTTCATCCTTTTTGTGTTCACAATCAAAAGTAGGAGGTTTGATTTTGTTCATTTCTCCTCGTAGCTCATCCACCTCAGACCTCTTATGCCTTCTGATAGGGGATGGACTTGAGCTGTTGCCTTCTCTCTTATTGGAATGCCTTGGGGAGTGATGGTGATGTTTGCTAACACTTCTAGCTCTTCTTTTCTCATCCGAAGGCTTGTGACTTCTATATTTGCTTGAGCCACTCTCCCTATCCAATTTCTTTTCTATTATGTTCAAACCCTCCAGTAACTTCATGTTGAAGTCATCTTGCTGCTCCTTGGCTTTCATAAGCCTTTCATTATCAACTTTATGGCTTTGGACATCCTTCTGCAAATTTTTAATGGTATCTACCATATTCATGTTTTCATTCCTCTCCTCTCCATGTCCATTGGAGTTTGTTCCTTCAATGCCCAAATGGACATCCATCCCTATGCTCTCATCTTGCTAACTACAATTCTCCTGTGCCTCTTCCATTCTTATGGACTCTGCACTTATCTGATCTGATCTAATTGTTGTTAATTCTATAAAAAGTGCATCCATCAAAACTTATCAGGCTAACTAAATCAACAATTCATGAGAAATATGAACCATTTTGGTTCAATATATACGTCAGAATTATTTCCTCTGATTTCCTGGTGTTATCATCATGACAATTTTTAGATACATAAAGGCAAAAGATGGGTTGCTGAAACCACTTTCACCAAATTCTCGATGTCGCGTGATTCAATATGTCAAAAATACCATTCGTGGGACGGGCGACAGCTAGTCAGATCGCCCTGTCTCACTCATTTAGTACTTCAGACCCGTATGAAGTCAAGTGAACATCGCCATGTAATGAACTCAAAAGCTAATCATTTGAAATGGATTAGCGGAGCATGGAAAACCAACGTACTTATGTGCAAGTCTTTCTATGCTTCATGATTGGGACGCTATAACTACCAACTCTCAAGTATGGAGGCATCATCTTATCCATAAATAGAGTAATCTCCAAATTTGCTCGAACTTCTGATCTCTGTAAAATCATTTCGGTGTCCACAAAATTGAGGCACATGGACAAAGTTGTATCCAGTGAGACTGGTTATTCGAGCAGCATGGAAGATTTTCCTACGAGTAAGAAGGAAAAGGTAATTGTGCATATCTTAGCAACTAAATTCCACACAGAACCTGCTACAGACTCGAAATTGGAAGTCAGGATAAATCCCATTATGAAGGATCTGGTCATCAACAGGGGAACTATTAAGAAGAAACAGAGCAAGCGATAGAAGAAAGAACCCATAGCTGAAACGGTTGAAAGTGTTGGAGAGAATCAACCGGTCTGGCTAGATACTTTAAAGGAGGAGCTCGCTAAGATGAAATGAGTCCTCAAACAAAATTAGGTACATTTCAGTAATTTTTGGACAGATGGTAGCAGAGATAAGGGACTCCAAAGATGATAGACATGTTCTTAAATGGTCCCTTTAAAATAGGACATCTGCTTTAAATCATTCCCTTTTTGGAACTTTGGGACTAAAATGAATATATAAATGCAGAAGCGGATTTTGGACTGTTTATGACAAGATTCTAACCGGTGGTGCTATGAATCTTGTTTTTTTTCTTATTATGCATTTCTTGTAAGCTTATATTTCACTTTCATTTGTATAAATCGGAGAAATATAAAACCCAGAATTCATCTCTGAGATGCTCTCAGCTTTAGCAATTTAGACTATATTTATTTCTTCTCAAACCAACTCTGAATTCATTTTAAATAATGCTCTGATGCAGTTGTGTGTTTCCTTTTCCTCTAATACCATGCAAGTTTTCTATTAAACTCAGACTCATCGTCTTCCAAACGACTTCGTGTGCACAAAAATTCAACCTGTACACCCATGTTTATCGTGCACATCAATACCACAAGGTAAATCATGCTTCCGCGCACCTATATCCACTATGTATTTCTTCTTCAACGCGTCAATAACTTGCGTGCACTACCTTTGCGTTGCACGCCAATATTCACTACGTACAGTTTTGATTCTTGCACTGATACCTGTTGCACACAGTTTTTGTATCAAGCACTGATATTCCATATGCATTTCACTCTATGCATTGCACCATGCCAAATTTCAATATACCCCACTACACACAATAACCTGTGTGCACCATTGACTACACTGTCGCAACCGTGCACAATAATCTATGCACACCAATCAAACTCCTCTGTGTTTTGTGATACTGCACACACCACGTACACCATTACTATGTGTGTGCACACCGCGCAATGCTAATTTTAGCGTGCGCATCCACACACAATATTCTTCCGCGCGGCGCCATCATTTATCGCATGCACCTACACACCAACATTTTCCGCGCGGTGCCAAAATTTTCCATGGACGCTCTATGTCTTGAAATTTGGCCACTTCGAAATTACTCTTCTGTGAATATTCACTTCAACTGAACCTTTCCGGCCCATCCAGGCTCAGTGTTTGAACTGAAGCTCTGATACCATATTGTAACGTCCCCGACCACCCATGGTCGGACCATGCTACACTAGGAAACTCTTATTTTTCTCTCACTGCGGAACATACTGTAAGATGCTTCAATTGAGTTATGCCACATAATTCTACAAATACATGCATATACACACATGCATATATATATATATATATCGAACTGCATGCAATTAAAACATGCATACACGCAGAACTCTTGCGGAAGCTTTATCAATAAAACATAACAGACAATTACTTTACGTAAATACATGAATTCATGATGAAATCATAGTAAACACATACATGCAGCATATACAGGAAATACCCATAAACACACAGACAGTTATAATCACACATATGATAAACCCGTAGAATGAGCATGTAAATAACAATGTAAAATGTAAATTTACCACACGATTAGTACTTATCTTGATAAGAATGTCACCAACTGCGTGCAAACTGTCCACAAACCTCCCAACCTTAGACTACACTGTTCATCACTCTCAACAGCGAGTCACCCCTGAGATGGGACTAAACTCCACCCAAGTAAGGGATTCCTAACTAGGCTAAAGGCTCATAGACAATAGGAAAGACTTTGTCTCAAGTGCTCACTCAAGTAACAGCCTACAACCTCTCATTCCCCACATGCATGTCCCACCCAAGGAAGTGTGCCCCTTCTATGCTCAACAGTCCTTCGGCTACCCACTTCCCTTCCAGGGCTTCAGCAATAGGGCAGACAGGAAGTCTAAGAGCATTGTAGCTGCAGTTTAGCACCTTCAGGAAATCGATCCCCAACAATTCTCTCACTCAGAGAATTGCTCATGGGCCTGACAACCCACCTCTTCAATATCCCACAGACCTCACAACCCGCTTCTTCAATCCCGGTCCCAAGCTAACCAGGTACACAAATAGAAAATGGCTATGGAAACAGGTTCAGGTATAGTGAAATGAATGTTTGAAGGTTAACTGACTGCGTGAGTGGAAAATGGTCATGGAATCATGGTTGAATGATCGAAGGAATCATGGGAGAGATGATGGTAACGATGATCGTCTGAATGATGGAAGCCTCCCCAAATGAACTAAGTCCCGACAATATGTATGCATGTCCCCAACTTGACACTTGTCATGTTGGGAGCTACTTTGGTCCACTTGTCCCCAACTTTAGAACTTAGGATAAAATAATTATCCATACTTTATGTTTTAAGAAATATTAATATAATATTCATTTTTTGCTTAAGCTCTCTGGTTTAGCCCTTTCCTTAACTTTTGGCCCTCCCTTTCCCTAACTGGTGGAGTTTAGTCCCCCATCTCTTTTATCAAGGTCGGTCTACACGCAGCGATGTATTTTATATTAATCATGATACATACAAAATAGGTGCACTGGCCTTTAACATCTAGGCACTCTGGCCTAATTCAAAAACATAAGCATCCCAGCTTATAATAACTATCTCACCAACGTATAACACATATCATATACATAAAGGCTCCCTGAACTCAATATTGTGCGCACTTTAGTTACTGCACGGTATCCGGAAATGAATACTATGCGCACTTTAGTTACTGCGCGGTATCCGAGAATGAATATTGCATGCAGTTTAGTTACTACACGTGATATCCGGAATTGTGTACACTACATCATTTTACTGCGCAGTACATGCACACACTATGCCATGAAAGGTGCATCACAAAATGATTTCAAAGAAGCTCACCAGCTTAAATACACTTGCATTACATTTACAATTGGGTTCGGCCAAGGGATATTACAATCCCCTCCCCTTATTTATGCATTGTCCTCAATGCATCATGTACCCATATACAACAAAATTTTCAAAAATTCTCAAAAAGATGCGGGTATTCTACCTGCATTGCATCCTCATGCTCCCAAGTAGCGTCCTCGGGACCGTACCAGGTCCATTGGACCTTTACAAGCCCTATGGCTCAATTCCAGAGCTGTTTGATTTTCCGGTCCAGAATGTGCATCGGATGCACTTGGAAAGCACCTTCTTGCTCCACCTGAATCACATTCCAATCAATAACATGATTAGCATCAAGTATATATTTCTTTAGCAATGATACATGGAATACATTATGAGCAGACATAGATGTAGGCAATGCAATCATATAAGCAACAGGACCAATCCTCTCTAGGATTTCAAATGGTCCACAAAATATGGCTGCCAACTTGGCACAGCTTCCCAGCTTCAGGGAACTCTTGTTAGCTTTCACTTTCATGAAAACATGATCACCCACTTTGAACTCTCTATGGGTTCTATTCTTATCGGCATAACTTTTTTGCCTATCTTGGGAAGCTTTCAAATTCTACTTAATTTTTATCATTTGGTCCTCCATCTCTTTGAGCAACTCTAGCCCAATTATCATCCTATCAGCTGGATTATCCCAGCTTACTGGAGTATTTCACTTTCTGTCATAAAGTGCTTCAAATGGGCTCATATTCAACGATGCCTGATACCCATTTTTGTAAGCAAATTCTACCAAGTGCAGGTAGTCTTCCCATTTCGATGGTTTGTCCATCACATACATTCTCAGTATGTCTTCTATCACTTTGTTCACCCTCTTTGTGTGTCCATCAGACTCGGGATGATAAGTTGTACTAAAGTTCAGATTCATTATGAATCCTTTGAACATTCCTTTCCAGAAATTCAAGTTGAATTTTGGGTCTCTGTCAGACACTATTGTTTTAGGAATTCCATGCAATCGTGCTACTTCCTTCATGAAAATATCAGCAACATATGCTGCCTTGTGAGTAGTTTTCAATGGAATAAAATGGGCAGCTTTTGTAAGCTTGTCCACCACCACCATGATTGAATCATGCAGCTTGCATGTTTTGGGCAATCTCATAATAAAATCCATTGTCAACACTTCCCACTTCCATTCAGAAATGGGCAAAGGTTGCAGCAACCCTGTTGGGTGCCTATGCTCAGCTTTAACTTTCTGGCATTCCATACATCTAGTGATGTATTCAACGATCTCTCTCTTCATGCCTGGCCAAAAGTATTGGCTCTTGACTGCTGCCACAGTTTTATGATATCCAGGGTGCCCTGCATAAGAAACATTATGCATCTCATGCAAAATAATACGTTTCAAGTCCTCGACATTTGGTACAAAAATTTTGTTCTTGTGCAGCAGTATTCCATCTATTCCCAAATTATAAATATCCATATTTTGTGGCATCTTACCTTGTTGTAGCTTTGCTACCAACTCTCTGTATTGTAGGTCTGCATTTGCAGCCTCCAGAATTTTTCTTTTAATATCAGTGTTATACATGCTAATGGATGTAGCATGTAGTTCCTACACCCTCCTGCTGAGTGCATCAACCACTTTATTCTCCTTCCCCTTGATATGCTTTATATCAAAGTCATATTCACTTAGAAATTCTAACCGTCTGCTTTGCCTAGAATTTAGATTTGGCTGATCAAATAAATATTTCAGACCATTGTGGTATGTTCTTAGCTCGAACCTTTTCCCCATGAGGTAGTGTCTCCATTACCTCAAGGCATGCACTATGGCTGCCAACTCCAAATCATGAGTGGCATAGTTTCTTTCATGCTCCTTCAACTTCCTTGATTCATAACATATAACCAACCCATTTTGAGTGAGGACTCCACCAAGTCCTTCATTACATGCATTTGTGCATACAACAAAGTCTTCATTTGGGTCTGGGATCCTTAATATTGGATCATTTGTCAATAATTGTTTCAGGTGTTGGAAGCTCTTTTCACAATCCAGTGTCCACTGAAACTTCACACCCTTCCTTTGCAATGAAGTGATTGGGTGTGATATCTTTGAGAATCCTTCAATAAATCTCATGTAGTGGCTTGCAAGACCCATGAATGATCTCACCTCTGTCACATTCTTTGGTGCTGACCATTCTCTAATGGCTTCTATCTTCTCAAGATCCACTGTTATCCCATATTTTGAAATGATATGCCCCAAATAATGAATTTGTTTCTAATAAAATGAGCACTTGCTCAATTTGGCATACAACTGATGCTTCCTTAATACTTGCAACACCACTCTCAAATGATGTCCATGCTCTTCCTCTGACTTAGAATATATAAGAATGTCATCCAAAAAAACAATGACAAACTTGTCTAAATATTCTCGGAAAACACCATTCATTAAGCACATGAAAACAGTTGGTGCATTTGACAACCCAAATGGAACCATTGTCAACTCATAATGACCATACCTTGTCCTGAAGACGGTCTTCCTGATATCTTCCTCTTTAATACCAAGGTGACAAACAAGACTGGGGCACTCCAAGGTGACACACTTGGGCGTATATACCCCTTTTTTAGAAGTTCTTCAAGCTGCATTTGCAACTTCTTCAATTCTGGTGTACTCATTCTGTAAGGAGTCTTTGACACTAGAGTTGCTCCAGGCACTAGATTTATAGAGGAATCAATGTCTCTCTTTGGGGGTAGTCTTGGTACCTCCTTGAATACTTCTTCAAACTCTTTCAGGACTGCTTAATCTTCCAAATTTGGCACCTTATCTTTAGGTGTCTCTTCCATATGAGCTGCAAATATTTGACACCCTTTTCTGTAACATTTCTTTAGCTACAATGTTGAAATTTCTCTAATGGTTACTGCTCTGGGAATTCCCTACACTTTCTTTTGGTTCCCTTCCTCATCCAAGAAAGTGAATTCTTTGTTATGACAGTCTAAGAGAGTGTGATGTTGGTCAAACCAATCCATCCCAATTAGACAGTCATAGGAACCTAAAGGAAAGATGTTCAAATCCACCTTGGTGTTCAGCCTATTCATGTCCATAAGACATGACTTAACCATTTGATTAACTTTTCTTTTGGCTCTTGTATCCAGTGGCACCAACCAAGATTTTTCATGCTTGCTTCTTGGAAATTGCAAACTTTCCACCATCTTAGGGTCTATGTAACTATGACTAGCTCCTGAATCAATTAAAATAGCAATAGTTTGGTTGTTAATCATACCTTCCACTTCAATCATGTGTGAATGATACTCTTCTTTCTTGTTATCCAGGGCTGCATAGATCCTTGGCACATTTATTCCCATGTCCCCCATTGTTTCAGCTTTCTATACACGGTAAACAGTTCTTCCTTTTTCACCTCTATGAGGACAATCTCTGAACATATGATCTCCCTTACAACCCCAACATTGAATAGGTGGTTGTCTTGGCCTTTGATTCCCTGTGTCAATCGTTCTAGGCTCTCTAGGAGTTTGTTGTCCCTGTGGATTATTTTTGAAGAAGGATGGCTTAGATCCCTTCTTTCTTTGATCCACCTTGAACTTCTTTTTCTCTTCCCAAGCCTTTTGGAAAGTTGGCCTTGCTTTCTGTTGATCATATAGGCATTTATCTCACGTTATGGTCCCTTCCAAAGTCTTGGGATCATCATACTGTATTTTGTCACTGATGAATGATGGCAATCCACTCAAATACCTTTGAATTTTTACTGTTTCGTCCTTGATGAAAGAGACATACTTCAGTAGTTCTAGAAACCTTCTTTCATATTCATCTATGGTCATACTTCCCAGCTTGAGTTCAAAGAACTCTTTCATTTTCTTGTCATAATATCTCTTAGTCAAGTATTTCTTCTCAAAATACTTCTTGAATTCTCTCCAAGTAACACTTTTCTCTTTAATGTGTTGCACCTGCACAAGCTGATCCCACCACATGGATGCCTTTCCTTTGAGTTGATAGATGGCAATTCTACCCTCTACATGAGAAGAATAATTATGCAATTGAAAATACTTTCTCATGCCCAACAACCATGTTTTTTCATCTTCATCCTTCTTGTGCTCACCATCAAAAGTAGGAGGTTTGATTTTGTTCATTTCTCCTCGTAGCTCATCGATCTTAGACCTCTTATGCCTTATGACAGGGGATGGACTTGATTTGTTGCCTGCTCTCTTATTGGAATGCCTCGGGGAGTAATGGTGATGTTTACTAACACTTCTAGCTCTTCTTTTCTCATCTGAAGGCTTGTGACTTCCAGATTTGCTTGAGCCACTCTCCCTATCCAATTTATTTTCTATTATATTCAAACCCTCCAGTAACTTCATGTTGAAGTCATCTTGTTGCTCCTTGGCTTTCATAAGCCTTTCATTATCATCTTTATGGCTTTGGACATCCTTTTGCAAATTTTTAATGGTCTCTACCATATTCATGTTTTCATTCCTCTCCTCTCCATTTCCATTGGAGTTTGTTCCTTCACTGCCCAAATGGACATCCATCCCTCTGCTCTCATCTTGTTGACTACAATTCTCTTATGCCTCTTCCATTCCTATGGACTCTGCACTGATCTAGTCTGATCTAGTTGTTGTTAATTCTGAGAAAAGTGCAGCCATCAAAACTTATCAGGCTAACTAAATCAACAATTCATGAGCAATATGAACCATTTTGGTTCAATATATATATCAGAATTATTTCCTCTGATTTCCTGGTGTTATCATCATGACAATTTTTAGATACATCGAGGCAAAAGACGGGTTTCCGAAACCACTTTCGCCAAATTCCCAATGTCACGTGATTCAATATGTCAAAACCACCATTCGTGGGACAGGCGACGGCTAGTCAGATCACCCCGTCTCACTCATTCGGTACTTCACAGCTGTATCAAGTCAGGTGAATGTCGCCATGTAATGAACTCAAAATCTAATCATTTGAAATGGATTAGTTGAGCATGGAAAACCAATGTACTTGTGCGCAAGTCTTTCTGCGCTTCATGATTGGGATGTTATAACTACCAACTCTCAAGTATGGAGGCATCATCTTATCCATAAATAGAGTAATCTCCAAATTTGCTCGACATTCTGATCTCTGTAAAAGCATTTTGGTGTCCACAAAATTGAGGTACATAGACAAAGCTATATCCGGTGAGACTGGTTATTCGAGCAACATGGCAGATTTTCCTACGAGTAAGAAGAAAAAGGTAATTGTGCATATCTTAGCGACTAAATTCCACACAGAACCTGCTACAGACTCGAAATTGGAAGTTAGGCTAAATCCCATTATGAAGGATCTGGTCATCAACAGGCAAATTGTTAAGAAGAAATGGAGCAAGCGACAGAAGAAAGAACCCATAGCTGAAACAGTTGAAAGTGTTGGAGAGAATCAACCGGTCTAGCTAGATACTTTAAAGGAGGAGGAGCTAAGCTGAAATGAGTCCTCGAACAAAATTAGGTATATTTCAGTCATTTTTGGACAGATGGTAGCAGAGGTAAGGGACTCCAGTGATGATAGACCTATTTTTAAATGGTCCCTTTAAAATAGGACATCTGCTTTAAATCATTCCCTTTTTGTAACTTTGGGACTAAAATGAATATATAAATGCAGAAGCAGATTTTGGATTGTTTATGATAAGATTCTAACTGGTGGTGCTATGAATCTTGTTTTCTTTCTTATTATGCGTTTCTTGTAAGCTTATATTTCACTTTCATCTGTATAAATCGGAGAAATATAAAACCCAAAATTCATCTCTGAGATGCTCTCAGCTTTATCAATTTAGACTATATTTATTTCTTCTCAAACCAACTATGAATTCATTTTAAATAATGCTCGGATGCAGTTGTGTGTTTCTTTTTACTCTAATACCATGTAAATTTTCTATTAAACTCAGACTCATCGCCTTCCAAACGACTTCGTGTGCACAAAATTTCAACCTGTACACCCATATTTATCATGCACAGCAACACCACAAGGTAAATCATTCTTTCGTGCACCTATATCCACTATGCATTTCTTCTCCGTCGCGTCAATAACTTGTGCGCACTACCTTTTCATTATGCGTCAATATTCACTGTGCACAGTTTTGGTTCTTGCATTGATACCTGTTGCACACAGTTTTTGTATCACGCACTGATATTCCATATGCATTGCACCATGCCAAAGTTCAATATACCCCACTGCGCACAATAACCTGCGTGCACCATTGACTACACTGTCGCAACTGCGCACAATAATCTACATGCACCAATCAAACTCCTCTGTATTTTGCGATACTGCGCACACCACATGCACCATTACTATTTGTGTGCACACTGCGCATTGCTAATTTTAGTGTGCGCATCCGTACACAATATTCTTCCACGCGGCGCCACAATTTACCGCGCGCACCTGCACGCCAACATTTTCCGTGCGATGCCAAAATCTTCCATGGATGCTATGTGTCTTGAAATTTGGCCACTTCGAAATTAGTCTTCTGTGAATATTCACTTCAACTGAACCTTTCCGGCCCATCCAGGCTCAGTGTTCAAACTGAAGCTCTGATACCATATTGTAATGTCCTCGGCCACCCATGGTCGGACCACACTACACAAGGCAACTCTTACTGTTCTCTCACTGCAGAACATATTGTAACATGCTCAGTATTCAACTGAGCTATGCCACATAATTCTACAAATACATGCATATACACACAGGCATATATACATATCAAACTGCATGCAATTAAAACATACATACACGCAGAACTCTTGCGGAAGCTTTATCAATAAAACATAACAGACAATTACTTTACGTAAATCCCCAAATTCATGCTAAAATCACAGTAAACACATACATGCAGCATATATAGGAAATACCCATAGACACACAGACAGTTATAATCACACATATGATAAACCCGTAGAATGAGCATGTAAATAACAATGCAGCATGTAAATTTATCACACAATTGGTACTTATCTTGATAAGAATGTCACCAACTGCACGTAGACCATCCACGAACCTCCCAGCCTTAGACTACACTATTCATCACTCTCAACAGTGAGTCACCCCTGAACTAGGACTAAACTCCAACCAGGTAAGGGATTCCTAACCAAGCTAAAGGCTCATAGACAGCAGGAAAGACTTTGTCTCAGGTGTTCACTCAACTAACAGCCTATAGCCTCTCATTCTCCACATGCCTATCCCACCCAAGAAAGTGTGCCACTTCTCTACTCAACAGTCCTTCGGCTGCCCCACTTCCCTTCCAAGGCTTCAACAACAGGCCAGACAGGAAGTCTCATAGCACTGTAGTTGCAGTTTAGCACCTTCAAGAAATCGATCCCCGACAATTCTCTCTCTCGGAGAATTGCTCATGGGCCTGACAACCCACCTCTTCAATATCCCATGGGCCTTACAACCTGCTTCTTCAATCCCGCTCCCAAGCTAACCAGGTACACAAACAAGAAAATGGCTATGGAAACAAGTTCAGGTATAGTGAAATGAATGTCTGAAGGGTAATTGACTGCGTGAGTGGAAAATGGTCATGGAGTCATGGTTGAATGATCGAAGGAATCATGGGAGAGATGATGGTAACGATGATCGACTGAATGATGGAAGGCTCCCCAAATGAACTAAGTCACGACAATATGTAGGCATGTCCTCAAATTGACACTTGTCATGTTGGGAGCTACTTTGGTCCACTTGTCCTCAACTTTAGAACTTAGGATAAAATAATTATCCATACTTTATGTTTTAAGAAATATTAATATAATATTCCTTTTTGGCTTAAGCTCTCTAGCTTAGCTCTTTCCTTAATTTTTGGCCCTCCCTTTCCCTAACTGGTGGAGTTTAGTCCCCCATCTCTTTTATCATGGTCGGTCTGCGTGCAGCGATGTATTTTATATTAATCATGAGACATATACAAAATAGGCACACTGGCCTTTAACATCTAGGTGCTCTAGCCTAATTCCAAAACATAAGCATCCCAGCTTATAATAACTGGCTCACCAGCCTATAACACATATCATATACATAAAGACTCGTTGACCTCAATATTGCGTGCACTTTAGTTACTGCGAGCGGTATCCGAGAATGAATATTGCACGCACTTTAGCTACTGCGCGCGGTATCCGGAATTGTGTACACTACATCATTTTACTGCACAGTACATGCATGCACTATGCCATGAAAGGTGCATCACAAAATGATGTCAAAACAACTCACCAGCTTAAGTACACTTGCATTACATTTACAATTGGGTTCGGCCGAGGGATATTACACTAGAGATCGCAAGATTGGAAATAAAACAAGATGAAGAAAATTCTATAGAGAAAAGGAAAAGGTCAGATACATAAAGGTTTGGAAAATAACTGAAAGAAAGGAAGGACAGGTAAATAAGGAACAAGTTCAAGATATTGTACTTTTAGGCATTATAGTGAAAGATGAATCCACATACAGAAAGAAAGAATTCAAATCTCAAAGAGATAATGAATCTACCAGTGAAAGTGATGATGAATCTACCTATGAAGGTGATGATGAATACACATCAGAGAAAGAATTGTTCAAAGCCATCTGGCTTAGAGACTCACAAGTAATATGAATATTAGACAGGGAAATTCTATGCGATAGCTGTGACAGACCAAAGAACCATCCTTCGAGCAGCTTGCAGATTTTGAGAAGACAAATTCAGAGAAATCAGTTAGCAGAAGTACAGTTTGATAGATTAATCAAGACTTCATGAGAGTATAGTGATAAATGGGTCAGCATTATGGACAATTGCACAAGTAGAGTCTTGGACAGTATGGACAGAGATGGATTCGTAAGAACACTTAGCAGGTTTGGATAGATATATGATAGTGGACGAGAACATGGATTCATAGATTGGTTCAAAGAGTGGTTCATAGACAAAGGAACATTATCATAATGGATGATAATTACACAGGAAATGGATCGAACAATGCTAATGGATTCCAAATTGACAGATATTTTTTGGACACATGTAGTGCATACATCATTTCACATTCAAAACAAAGTAATGCTCAGAAACAACAATGACAAAACTCCCTAATAACTATGGAAAGGAAGCGCAAACAACAACCTCTACATCAAGGTAACTCAAGGTAATATTTTATTAATTGAAATTTATGTTGATGATATTGTTTTGGAAGTACTAATGACAAGTTAAGCCAGAAATTTGCAAAGGATATGCAGAATGAATTTGAAATGTCATTACTTGGAGGACTATCCTTCTTTTTAGGTCTTCATATATGTCAAAGAAACCAAGGAATTTTTATTTCTCAAACTAAGTATATCAAAGAAATGCAAAAGAGGTTCGGAATGGAAGATTGCAAACCAGTTACCACTCTTATGCAAACCAGTTGCAAGTTGAGAAAAGACGATGATTCAAAGTCTACAAACCAGAGGCAATACATGTCAATGATTAGTAGCTTACTATATGTCACAGCATCCAGACCAGATGTAATGCAGGTAGTTGGACAAGTGGCACGATTTCAAGCAACACCAATGGAATCACATCTATTAGCAGTGAAGAGTATTTTCATATATCTCAAAGGAACATAAGAGTTTGGATTATGGTATCCAAAAGGAAAGGATCTATCAGTTATTGCCTACACATATGCAGATTGGGCAGGTTGCATTGATGACCGATCAAGCACCAGTGGAACAACGTTCTACTTGGGTGAGTGTTTAGTATATTGTCTAAGCAAGAAACAATCATCAATATCCTTATCTATAGCCGAGGCAGAGTATATTGCAGTAGCAGCATGTTGTACTCAGGTTCTATGGATGAAAAAAACTTTGACATATATATAGGTTGAGTATGATGAGCCCATTCCAATCTATTGTGATAATACAAGCCCCATCAGTATCTCAAAAAACCTGGTGATGCACTCCATGACGAATCACATTCCAATCAAGTATCACTTTCTACGGGAACAGGCTGCAGAGAAGAACATTAGAGTTGAATATGTGGGAACAAAAGAACAAGTGGCATACATCTTTACAAAACCGCTTCCACAGGAAGCCCTTGAGTATCTTCGCCAGAGACTAGGAGTAAATTCTACTCCAAAATGAATGCTTATATTATATGTCTTAAATGTACATGAAGAAGCAGCATAAATAGGACAAATGGGGAGAGATTTATCAGATGCAAAGGTAAATGCTCATAGAGAAAGCATAGAGGCATGTTTCCAAGGGGAGCGATTGTCACAAGGGAAGAATGAGCGATATGACTTCAGAGTGATACCCTTTGTCAAAGGGGGAGATATTATTCATATGAATGGAAAGAGAGTAATCAGAGGCTTATAAACACAAAGAAAAATCAAAGGCACATAGATAGAGGAAGCATCCCTAAGGAGAGTTCAGTGAGGGGGAGAAACCCCAAAGGGAGATACCCTTTGCCTTTGATGTCAAAGGGGGAGGGATAGAAACATTGATGAAGAGTATAAGCATGAATGTTATCAATACTAAGTCTTTCCATCAATGTTGGTGTTGCCATCAATGCCAAAGGGGGATATTGTCAGACAGTTGACTTACGTTGATGGATAGTTGGTATGGATTGTTGGTTTCCATTGATGTCAACCATTGGAGAGTGATATTGTAGATTGATGTCAACCCTTGGAGAAATTCTGGTAGCACAAAGGTTTGGGTAATGGACCCAAGGTTGGGTAATCTCTTGATTCAACAGTAGGAACCAAACCTGCCACTGAGGCCCAATTAAACTCTACAGCGTTTGAATTGGAATGGTTCTCCAAATCTTGTGATCCGGCCAATTTATCGATGGGCTTTACGTTTTCTCATGAAGGATCTTCCTTTAGTTTGGACTATCTCTTTTGTATTTTCTCTTGGGTGGGTCCGATGTGAGGTGTAAGCCGGTATAAACCAACTTGGAAACAAAATAGAATTAAGTTCTAAATACTGGGGAAGAGGCTGAGCTTGGGATAACCCGTTGCTCAAGCATGCAGACAACAATTATATACCACAGGCCTAGTACGAATACATTAACCATGTGAGCATCCAATTACTGTCTGAGATTACTAATTCTCGGAAAGAAAAAAGGTATGCAAAGAAGATAATAGAAAACAAAATAATTCATCTACCATAATCATTCATCATACAATGATTCATCATCTTCATCACTAAAGAAAAGAACAATGAAGCAATTGCACCAGATAACTTGACAATGGATTCGATAGCTCTTACTTGTTACATACATTCATGAAAAACGAGATAGGAAATAGCTCTTCTCCACATCCACTCACACATGCATTTGATGAAAATAACTTTTGTCTTTGATCCAGAAGGACTTCTTAATTCATAGCAGCTTCAAAATAATTCTTAACAACCAGAAAGAAAGAGTTATTGCAACAACCATCGACCCTCAATTAATTGGTTGAGGCCTTTATTTATAACATAAAATTCAACTGAAAATAACGTCTAAGTGTAGTTTAAACAAAAACAAAAAAATGCCATGTGGCGTCCTCTTCTGACAGTTTCTTTAATAGTCAGCTCAAGATATCCCTTCAAAAGGGTGGATTTTCTCATATTTTGACAAACTAATAAACAACTCTTCATAAGTTTGGGCCCATGGAAATCTGTGTTGTTCCATAGGATCCGCATGTATTCCTCTGATGTCCATCGCATGCATCTGTTACTTCACTAGACTGGATTTCAACTGTTGTAGCATGGTTTGAGCTCTGATAGGATGCTCTGTAAATCATTGCACTTGCCCTAGCCTCACGTCGGTCATCTTTGTGAGCTCTTCGATCCATAGCGAATCTTGTTTGGGATGCGACTCGACTATGTCGCTTAGGTCGACAAATTCATCAGGGTTTTCAAACTCAGAGAGCCCGATATCCTTCATTACTTTATTAATTTTATCCTAGTGCTTCTTTCATCTGATCCTGCTCTTGGATTTCTTGGTGTGGGCCCCGAGACATCTTAGCCCAGTACTCGGCTGATCGCTTCATGTGATTAAGACTACTTTTGCCTATCGTTCAAATGCCATGTTCTTCTTTGTCTCGACCCTACTGGACTGCATCAATGTACTCGAGTCTTTCCACCACTTATTGCGCCATTTCATACCATCACTCCATATCATTGCATGTCGCAAGTTCCATGAGAGTGTCCTCCTGGAACTCAGTTATTTTCGTGGTTAAGAGGTGTCTTTCTTTCTTGAATTCGTTGTAAACTTCTTCGAACCCACCTTTCAGGTACACAACGGTCTACGTGGTGCCTTTATAGTATTCGGCCAGATGACACAAGTGTTCTAGCTCCTTTAGGGCGGCGGCTAGCTCATGTTCATCCCTTTTAGCTCTGTCCAGGGTGGCCTCTAAGAGTTCCTTCCCGACACCGATAAGTTCAGACATCTGGGAGTCTGTTGTGTTTATCAAGTTCTCCTATGTAGTATCAAAGACAGAGTGATCCAATGTGATCTTTCTTTTCTTTGCAGTCTTTTGAACAATATCCCTTCTCTTTTGATCATAGGAGATCACATAGATATTTGCTACATCGTCTACCGGCTCGGGTATCTGTTGATCGCCCCATGTGAGTATGTTTCCCAAGCTACCGGTGGTGTATACTTGTTTAAGATCAGGCTTAGGAACTTCCTCGTTGTGCCTCGAAGACCTAGCCTCTACTTGTCGCTCATTGGGGGTCTGAGTATTGATCAGAATAGCGACATCAGGCACAGACTTGTTACTTACTTGCGCATTGGCCGCAGAATCATTGATTTCCTTTTGCTGGGATTCTTTCTTTGGTTCATCCAATTCGGGCTTGTCCTTCAGATCTGCTCCGGTTCCCACCATGTTGGTTTCCTTTGTTTCGGGGCCACTTTAAACTTTTGTTTCCTTTTGTGGGACCTCCTTTGTTCACACTTCGGGCTCAGGGGAAGAAGTCTTCTAAGGTCCTTTTTCATCTTGGACACGCACAGGTTTGTCGTGAGATGACTACGGGCTCTCATCGTCACTATATATAGTTATAAGCTTTCTCAAAGGATTAGACACGTGTGTTTATACTGACACCCGACCTGTCTCTGGTTGAGTCGTCCAGCCTACCGATGAATTGACCAGCGATGTTGTAGAATCAGGGCCTCCTGACCCGTTGGTGTTATCAAGGTTTATGAAATCAGGGTCGCTTGGATACGTCGGGTTTCCTTCTGGGCTATCAGTTGGGAGCCTAGGTGTTATGATGAGGTCCATATTATCCTGCATCTGCTTCATTAGCAGTTGGGCCTGCTACCACATAAGTCCCCCCATCCCCTGTACAACTTGAACCTTAGGGGAATCCCTGAATTGTACCGGTGATTCCTAATAAACTTCTTCCACTACGATGGCTTCTTGGGGATCGCATGTCGCTTTTCCCAGTTTAGATGTTTCCCTTCCTTCTCGGGTCCTAAGAATTTCTTGAGCTATTTGCTCCAAGGATGTCGCTTGCTCCTCCCAAATCATGGCCTTTAATCTGGTTGTTTTACGATCAACCATCCTTGCCGCCACCTCATTCCAGTCTTGGGCGTTTTCGGTGAAAATTTCATCTTCAAACCAATCATGGGCATAAGGCCAACAAGATGATACCTGCGATGCATGTTTTAGGACCAGGCCCTTGGGATCGTGCTTGTGAAAATGGCCATTCTGGAATTGGAATTCCAATTGACTTAGACCTTATTTCTTAGCATGCGTGGTGTCCTTGACCATGTAGAAGCCAATATGAAACCCATAAGGTATGAAGGCCCACTTTTTGTCCTTTACTAAAGTGGAGTTATAGCCTTGCAGAATGGTCTGATAACAAATTTCCCCTAACACCAGTCGATCGAGGACATATATGGGTAACAGATGGGGCACCCCTGTGGCACCGAAAACCCTGATGTAGGTCTCGCGCTCCTCTAGATACCAGTTACATACTTTCGATACAACCTCTTTTGCTTCATCCGACAGCCTTGGGCACTCTTTTTTGAACAACAAGGAATAAATGCATGCAATAAACTGGTCACAGATAAGAGAAAAGGATTTATTGTACCTATTTTCCCATAAGATGTCAAAGTATACATAGACTGGGAGCTCGGAGGAGTGCCAGTTTAAGTTCATCCCAGAAAAAATGTTTATGGTGTAGATGACATCCAACAGATATGAGGCCATGTAGAAGGAAAGGGTTTCTCCCTCTTTCGGTGTCTGGGCTTGTCATATGCAAGTGCTCAGCTATTTGGAAATGATGGCACCCCAATTGAAGCTCGTGCCTAAAATGGTTATTGTATAAGCTAGAGGCATCCAAGCTTCTGAAAACCGGGAGCCATCTTTCTCCCCATGCAATCTGTAGAGGAGAGCCATCAAGTATATATATGACTCCCTCAGGTTAGCCGTTGGGTAGTAGCCGAAGGTCCGATTGGTGCACTTTTTATCTTCTCTCCACCAAGACGCCATAATCTTGTTGGTGTCGTGCTTCTGATAGAAACTTAAAACAAATTCAGTGTTTAAAAGTTCCTCGGGTTCCCTGAGTTTGTAGTAACTCTGAACTTCTACTGGGAGGAAAACCCCGACGCATCCGCCATTGTCATCGTTAATTAAACACATATGTGCATCGGTGTGATCAATAATCCATTTCAAGAGTTCGATGCAGGGAAATACCGAAGTCCTGCTTGCCACCATGTGAAAATAGGCCTTGCAGACATTCGGGAGAACTTCATCGTCGAGTCTTCTCATATCAGGATCGTTGTGCGGGGTATACTCGAGGGGTTATTCCTTCTTGATTTTCTTAAATGATTCTTCCCAGCAAGGGAATATTTTTTTGGCCTCAATGTTCGCCTCTGTGTCTCCAAAGTTCGTGGGATGGACGAATGCCTTCTTGGTGGTTGTCTTAATGATGAGCACCGATTTTGGAGCGAATTCCAGTTGCCTCACAACTGCTGGGAGGAAACTTCTCCCGCCTTTGGTTCTTGCAGCTTTGGCGCTCTTGGAGATTTCTTGGTGGTGGGCTTCTTCGGAGGCATTATTCCTGCAACTGAAAACGGTCATGTTAAAATGTGTATGGAGTAGCGTTGGGTGGAAACATATGAAATGAAGCGTAAAACACCATAAGTCGATACGTACATGTAACACTTGCTAAAATTGTTGTTTAATACTCATTGAACCTTGGAAGGCTTCTCTGGATTACTAGCATTACTCCTCTGTGTGCTCTGAACTCCTTGCCGCGCAGAATAGGTTCATTCAAAATAACTAAAAAGAATATAACGAGAGATATCCTATCAGTCATATCAACCAGTTAATACGAGTAATGAATGCAGTTCAAAACAACCTAATGCTGAATCTTTGCAAATAAATTCTACGTGGATTGATGGCGGAGGCACAGAGGGAGATGAATTGTATCGGCGTGCTCAAACGGTCCTTTTGATTTGCACATGAATTAGTAACTAATGTGTGATCCTGGAATTAATAGACCTTTTAAATGCATTGTATCTAGTGTATCTTAGAGATAAAAGTCCCATCACATCGCGTTTCCTAGTGGACAGTTCGGAATTGGTGATATCTTTCTGTGTGTTTCCATTGGTATCCTCTTGAGAAAAACTTCCGACGTCGAATCGTTTTTGTCGTAGAATGCTAATGTGGCAGATTGGTTCGAGGCACATGGCAAGTGAAAACTGGTGTCTTAACCTTGCGAGTATCAAAAGGAGTCGGGACTTTCTTCCTTTTGTGCATTCCTAAACTCAACCTGGGAATCACCAATGTCGAAAAGATGTCGGGGGTCGGCAATCAAGGGTAAGCTTATCGCATCCTCCTTTGGGTTAGTTTCTTCGAAGATTGTCGATGCTGAAATGTTTCGGGGATCAGCCATCGATGATTCCTTTCTTTCTTTGTTAACGCTCACTCCCTTTGCCTTTCACCGATGTCGAATGGAATCGGTTATCGGTGGCTTCTGTGTGTAATACTCATCACGAAAGCAAAATTCCCTTATGCTGACACTGATGAAAGTCGGTGATTGGCGACCTTGGTTTTCTCGAGTGATTTTCTTTCATCTTCAATTCTTCTGGGTGCCGAATTTTGGACGCATTGGGTGAATATTTTTAGCAGTTGATTCTTTGGTTAAATGTTAATCTCTTTAAGTTATGATGATTTTAGCATGCTCAAGCAAACTTTAAAAAACTCAAAATGAAAATGAAATGATAAGCAAAGGCAGCAATTTTCATACTGAAGTCGAATTAGGCAGATGCAAAAGATCAAGTGGTACCCAAAAAGTGAAATTTGACATAGACTTTTTAGGGTGTATTAAGTGCTCAACAAATGGTGATTTACTGGGTGAAAGAAAAATCTATGTTCTTCCTTCATGCTCGTCTGATACAAAGGCTGGTGGAGAACTTAACTGGTTTTAAATCAGAGCCTCTTTTACCTTTGCATTTGAAATCCTCCGGTTGATGGTTTCGGGTCTGCCTATGGAGTTTTTTACCTTTATTCCTCCTTATTTTCTTGTAACCCTAACTCATGCCCTTTTCCA
>JASDQU010241790.1:89306-100367 GCA_032191745.1 Picea mariana | reverse complement strand
ATATTATAGTTTTAACATTAGTTAGTTTATTTCCTTTCTTTATTTTAGGACCCTAGATTGGCTAACGGAGCCATTAAACTCGTCAGAATAGGTTACACTAAACGGCTTGGGTTATTTAGACAACTCGAGACTAGACCTATTCTTCCAGTTGACAACCTGTCAAATTTGCCCGTCAACAAACACCTCAATGCGTGATATGTAACACTTAAATCATTTGGTATTCGTCAAAATATAACAAAGGAAGAATTATTGAAATCACAATTTACATTGTCCAAATGGAAAATTTAAACATTTGAGTAAATTTGGAGCATGGGAATTGGTGTAGAATCACATTTTGTAGTTGTTGAAGTTGCATATTTGTATCAATCTAAATTTTCAAATGAAATTTTGATTAAATAAGGGGGAAAAGTGCCAAAGTAGCAAGATGATGTGATGGCCCCTTATCCCACAGTGAACACCTTGCCTCCCATGGTCTCATCCAAATATCACAATTTGATCTCAAACACTCTATTGATATGTCACTCAACATGTCGCACGGTTTTAGAATTGGATAGAGTAATCATGTTTCGAGAATAGAGACAAAAGGATTTTAGTAGAAGCCTGGATTTATGCATGTATGTGCCCAAGTATTTTGCTTCAATTTAAACTTTGGATATATAGATGACTCAGAGTATTACTACGTGTGTGTTTTCTTGTAGGGAATTCACTACTCCAACCACTAAAATAGAATTCTTATTATACCTTCCGGTCAACATTGACAAAGTATTAGTTTGGGTTGACTTATTTTAAGATTTCTAGTTTAACCAAAGTTTTAAACATATGTTATATTTCGCATTATTTAAACAAAATTTGTTGCCATTTGATTGGATAGCAGGATTGATCTCTTATTGCAGCGACACCACGTTAGCGTTGGAAAATGCAATCAGTTTATGCAGTCAATGCACTGTACATCACAGGAGAGTAACAAATTACTGCAGTCTATGCATTATTCTACCTTCCATTCATCATCTCATTCCATTCATTCAATGTGTCATTTTGCAGTTGATTCATCATCTCCCTCCCTTTAGTCGTGGAAACGTGCATGCACAATTTTACAATCCTCCTTTGCTTGTTGCCACCACCACACACTAACATTGATTTCATATCTAGAGGGTTGATTCTCAACCTTTCATATCCTTCGGATGAGCTCATCGAGCACTAATTTTCCCTCCCTATCCTAACGTTTGTTCTTGAATGGATTTATGGTCTAACGTTTTCCTAACTCTTGTTCTCGAATGGATTTTTGGTCTAAATTTTCTGTTACCTGAATTATTTCATTCTCGTATGGGCCGAGTACTAGTGGTACACACAGATTTCCTTGGTTTGAAAGAAATAGTGATAGTGGTCCAGTTCCTGGGATTCATTAGGGAGTTAGCCCGTGAATTCTCGGCTACTCACTCCAGCCACCCTAGAGTCTCTTGTATAACCATTGGTTCCCATAAGCGTTCTTTTGTAGGACTATATAAGCAGAGAATGGAAATTATGGAACTTTGAAATTTTCTTTTCTTTTTTATTTTTTTTACTTATTACATTATAACTAGCATAACAGCTAAATAGTTGCTGGTGAACGTAGAAAGGATGATAAGATGAAACGAATTTTTAAAATACTATATTAAATTTTATTATTGATTAACAAATAAATGGTTGAGCTTCATTTATCTGGTGTTAATATTTTAATTTCTGTTAATCATTTACCTGACAATAGTTAGCTATCAAAGTAATTTTTAAATATGATTAGATAAATGTAAAAAAGTAAACACATAAAGGGATGTCTTTATAATAGCTAGGAAGTTAATGATGAAATCACAACAATTTATTTTGTGTGACTACTAAGAATATTCCAACCATATTTAATCCTGTCCATAGAAAACTTATTAAGTACTAAACCCCTATTAAATCTGCCCATTATCAATAAGTGTACGCCTTTCAGCTTAACGACTTAACGAGATTGCGTGAGATGCAAATAATAAATCTCTTGAGCATATCAGATTTCCATGAAATTAAATTGATGTACTTAATACAGTCATAGGACAACGGGGTCTGATTCTATCGTGTCCAAGTGATCTATGATAGGAGAAATTTTGATGGATGTTCTCTCGACCTCAATATCTTCCATCACGCCTGACAGTCTTTCCCATGCAAAACAACATTGTTTTTCCAGTGAACCTCCAGAATTGACACTCCATTCATTTATGTCATCTTTCAAGAACTGTTTGATTATATAGCCATGGCCGGCGTGGACCTCAACTTGAAACCTGGGAGATATATAATAATCAATTCAGGCTTCTATCATTCTATTTGTGCGAATTCAAAGGCTAAATCATTGGGATTAATTAATTACATGAAACCATGGCATTTCTAGAGGCCTCAAAAAACTATTAGATGAAGAGAGGAATATCTGAGGCTTCGATTGCTCAAAGATTTGAATAATTTCCCAAGGATCCATCTCGCATATTAAATTTCCACATATTCATCCAATGTAAATTGAAACTATTCATTTATTTATGTTTCTCCTCCAACTGTATTTTATCCAAGTACTTATGTCAATTATAGATGCTTGTGAGCCAGGGAATCTTATCGACCCACTGGTTCATCATCTTCAACTTCAACTCTGAGATATCCTAAGCACTCAGTCGTACCAAGGCACTTCTTAGGTTGTGGCCGGTGAAATTTATGCTCAGTTTCTCACCTCTATATTTTTGCAGCAATCGTTTGAGCTTTGAGAGAACTTGATCAAGGATACATTCTTTCATAAACAAAAAAATATAATAAGAATAAATTAAGTAAACGCTAAAGTCATAAAACTTTTTGGTAGTAGTTGTGTATGTGTGTCTAATGTAACTTCAAAACTTGTTAAAAAAATGGTTGGAATAATGTTCTGGTAAGGCTATATAAATCCATTAATTTAGAGAGTTACATATAATAGAAATTTCTTATATTATATTAGTTCCATATTTTTAAAAAATTATAAGAAAATTTGAGAAATAAAATCAAAGAGAGGTAGTGAATTTTAACTCAGAATCGAATCTGAGTAGTTGGTCTGTAGCTAAATAAGGAAAAGAGAAATATATAAATTAAAAATTATAAGAAATTTTGAGAAATAAAATCAAAGAGAGGTAGTGAATTTTAACCCAGAATCAAATCTGAATAGTTGGTCTGTAGCTAAATAAGGAAAAGAGAAATATATAAATTAAGTATATTTGAGTGATGGAGAGAAATATATAAATGAAATAACATCTTGGGAAAGCAGTTCTTCTTCTAGTCCAACTATTACTATGATTTTTTTAGGGTTCTTCTAGTACAACTATTACTATGATTTTTTTAGGGTTTTATATGTAGTAGACTTGAATTGGCTCCATCAATCCTTGATTTTAATTACCAGGTAAATTACAGGTGCAAATGCAAGCTACTCTTATGACATTCTTTTCCATTGTTGCGATGATGATCGTAATGAATTAATGTTTCTTCTGGCCCAATATTTTTTTCTATTGAATAAGAAACATAATCTATTTCAGTTAACTGCACATCCACTAACTCATACCCAATACATACGCCCACATAGGCTAGAAAATAGGTCAGTATGTTGTGTCCAATTCTTCCCCAACTAGCCTGAGCTGGAGGAGGAGCTCAACGCCACTCCACCTAGGATTTCCCCTCCACAGTTTGTCGGTTTGATGCATCTGACTTATTTTTCCAACAAAGAAATCAACAATGTGTCACCATGCATGCTAGTGAGTTGGCTTGAGAAATTTGGTGAGAAACAAGCCTTAGCTTCAACTGTTAACATGTGTCTTAAAGGGAATGCTAAACCGATACTACATAGGCTGCTATAGATTGATTTGACTGACAAATTTTGCTATACAACTAGACTTTTGATTAATAAATACTTTGACATAATTATTATTCATTTAGTCTGAGTTGATTCAATGTAGGCATTATAAAATTAATATTTACTCTCATACTCATAAAGGAAAAGTCATATGTATGATAGATCAACATTCTCACTATGTTTATGGGGTGATTTG
Organism: Picea mariana; assembly: GCA_032191745.1. Classification (NCBI taxonomy): domain Eukaryota; kingdom Viridiplantae; phylum Streptophyta; class Pinopsida; order Pinales; family Pinaceae; genus Picea; species Picea mariana. The sequence continues at coordinate 96,303 of JASDQU010241790.1, read as the reverse complement.
ATTATGTTATTAACTCAATGGGTTTTTATGTTTTAGGGAAAAGGAAGACGTGGCCTATCTCATAGGCATATGCATAGATCAGCATTGGAAGTTTCAAACTTTTCTTTTATTTATATAGATGTCCTTGTTTCTAGTACTTAAGTATATTCTTAACTCAAAGGGTTTGCATATTTTAATGCTGAAATTGTGGATGGTTTGTACTTTATATGAGAAAACAGTGTTCAAATTTTCTCAAATTAGTTTTTATATTTACACAGAATTTGTTCTTTTTGAGAAAAGTATGTTATTTTTTTAAACCGTTATAACTAGGTTAATAAGAACAATTTATGGTCATAGAAACATAAATGTCCATGAATTAAATATGGAAAAGTTCTTATATTTACATAGAATTTGCTATTTTTAGAGAAAATTTGTTATTTTTTTAAATATTATAACCAGATGTATAAAGAACAATTTATGATCATAGAAACAAAAACGCTCATGAATTCAATTATGTTGTATTATTAAGAAGGGGGTGAATCAATGATAGAGCAATTTAATCATTTTTAACCATATAATTCAACTATTATATCAATGTAGCATTATCATCCAATAACTGCAAAGTAAATAAGTAATGAAGAAATGAACAATCATAAACATACATAGTACACTAGTGTTTTACATGGAAACCCAAAGCGGGAGAAAACCATTGAATGTTTTTTCTTATATGTCTTGAAGAATTACATTCATTGGAAGCACCAACTTCCTTTGTTTTCAAGCTGCAACTGGAAGGAGGCTCCAACCCCCTTGTTTCTCAGGCTACAACTTGAGGGAAGCTTCAACTTCCCTATTATCTGGCTACAACCAGAAGGAGGATACAACCCCCTATGTTCTTTGTCTGCAACCGGAAAGTGGCTACAACCACCTATCCTCGCCTTGTCCAACTGCCCTAGAAGTAGAATGATGGAACCACTGTCACACCATCACTATGTAATATACCATTTTAAACCTATACCAATAAACCTGAACCATGCATCAACCATGCATTAACCTATACTTCAACCTATAATCAACCTGTACCATAAACAACTGCATCAACCATGCACCAACCTGTACCAAAACAACCTATAATCAACCTGTACCATAAACAAGTGCATCTAACCATGTACCAAGTATGTACCAATCATGTGTCAACTATTCATCAACTATGACTCATCAAAATGTACCAACATCATCAACTATACACCTCATGTATATGCCAACTCATCAACTACTTGTCTTAACCATGTACCCAACATGTACCTTAACCAAAATTTCTCATCAATTTCATCATCAAAATATGATTTGTAGCTCTATAATAGACATGGTGTATATGATCACATACTTTCAAACCTTCCTTAACTTTCAAAACAAGAAACTGGCATTTTCATCAACATTTTTTTTAGCCTCACATGACTAGTTTGGGATTAGTCAACAACCCTAACTTGAAATAATCATAACTATGTATCTATAATGAATAAAGGTATGAAAATAATACACAATGTTCTTCAATTTGTTTAATGCAATTCCTCTAGGTGGAACTACTTGGAACCTCTCAGAAAAGGAGTTATAGCAAAAATGACATACCTTGTTGAATTATGGCTTATTCTAGAGAGAGACCTTGTAGAGTGTGCCCCGCACAGAATATTTGTTGAATGGATCTGAAAATGTTACATATAATACTAAAGAATGTACTATAACCAAAACATGTTTTCTTACTGAATTTGGATCTGTTATGAAGAAGTTTTGATGTTTTTACTCGAAACACATGTTTTAGACTAGTTTTATGACTAGCCACAAACCCTATCTTCCACGGAGTGTAACTCCAAAAATACAATGACCCACAAGATGAATTTTGTACCATAGATACTTGGATATATTTCCTCATTGTAATATAAATTGCACAGTCTGAATCATTCTAGAAAAAACATTTATTGTGAAAATGGTGAGATGATCTGTAAATAACATACCTTAGAAAGCATCATCAAAAGAATTTATCCTCCCTTCAATTCCGACCTTATTTTCTTCACCTTCCCTCTGAAATTAGGCTTAGATATTCTTGGTTACCTCAGTCACCTATATATATTCAATATGATCAAGTGTGATATAAAATGATAGAGCCTTGCCTCTAATTTATACTCTCCAAGTAGCTTCCTTAGAAGCATCTTCTAGGTCACTTTGCCCACTTTCCTTATTTTAGGGTTAACCCACTTCTAATTTCTCCATTAAATTTATTTTGTATTCATTTTGAATTATAGTACACTCATCACTTCACTTTATTATTTACCTTCTAAAATCTCTTAAACCACTTTGACTATTTTGACATTTTGGGGCTTCTAGATGACATATGAGGGTCTTCCAACTTCGTAAGGTCATACCTCTCAAACCGTGAGGAGTTATGTGATGTTCCACATACCACCAGAAATGGAATGACATGTACTATCCATATAGAATATTATTACCTTCAAATATATTAAAAATCATACCATTATACATGAAACAACCTTGGGTCCATTACCCAAACCTTTGTGCTACCAGAATTCGCTACCGAATTTTCTTCAAGGGTTAACATCAATGAAAACCAACCTTGATTAAAAATCTCCCCCATTAGAATTGATGGCAACACGCCGATGCAATACTCAAATTATTTCATGCAATATTGAAGTCATATCACTCATGCTCCCCCTGGAATCATGCTTTTGTCCTCTACATCTCTGTGACCATTTCTCCCCCTGGAATCATGACTCTGTCCTATGCATCTGATAAATCTCTCCCCCTTTGTCGTCAATGTCAAAGGTATGTTTCCATCCAGGGTTGCTCCCCCTAACTGAACTATCGTCTTTATGGTGCTTCTTCATGTACATCTAAGACATATAAGATAAGCATTCAAAAGCATTCATTTTGGAGTAGAAATAACTTTGAGTCTCTGGCAAAGATACTCAAAGTCTTCCTGTGGAAGTGGTTTTGTAAATATGTATGCCACTTGTTCTTTTGTGCCCACATACTCAACTCTAATGTTCTTTTCTGCAACCTGTTCTCGTAGAAAGTGATACTTGATTGGAATGTGCTCCGTCTTCGAGTGCATCACCAGGTTCTTTAAGATATTGATGGCGCTTGTATTATCACAATATATTGGAATGGGATCATCATACTCAACTTGTATATCTATCAAAGTTTGTTTCATCCAAAGAAGTTGTGTACAACATGTTGATGCTACAATATACTATGCCTCAACTATAGATAGAGATATTGATGATTGTTTGTTTCTTAGCCATGATACTGAACACTCACCCAAGTAGAATGTTGCTCCACTGGTGCTTTGTCGATGATCAATACAACCTGCCCAATTTGCATATGTGTAGGCAATAAGAGATAGATCCTTTCCTTTTAGATACCATAATCCAAACTCTTATGTTCCTTTGAGATATCTGAAAATCCTCTTCACTGCTAACGCATGTGATTCTTTTTGTGTTGCTTGAAGTCGTGCCACCTTTCCAAGTTCCTGCATTACATCTGGTCTAGATGTTGTTGCATATAGTAGGCTACCAATCATGGACCTATATTGCCAATGATCTGTAGACTTTGAATCATAATATTTTCTTAACATTCAACTGGTTTGCATGGGAGTGATAACTGGTTTGCAATCTTCCATTCTGGACCTTTTTAGCATTTCTATAATATACTTGGTTTGAGAAATAAAACTTCCTTGGTTTCTTTGACGTATCTGAAGTCCCAGAAAGAAGTATATTTCTCCAAGTAATGACATTTCAAATTCATTCTGCATATCCTTTGCAACTTTCTAGCTTAACCTGTCATCATCACTACCAAAGATAATATCATCAACATAAAATTCAATTAATAAAATACTATCTTGACTTACCTTGATGTAGAGTTTGTTGTCTTCGCTTCCTTTTCTGAACCCTGCCTATTGTAGATATTTATTCAGTCTAGAGTACCATGCTCTAGGAGGCTATTTTAGACCATACAAGGCCTTCTTTAAATTACACACATAATATGCGTTCTCTAACAACCGTAAAGCTTCTGGTTTTTCAATGTAGACTTCATATTCAAGTTCCCCATTCAGAAAAGATGATTTTACGTCCATCTGATACACTTTAATATTTTTGGAGCATGCATAACCTAAAAGCAATAAAATTTCCTCCATTCTGGTGTAACACCTTGTTTCCCCCAACTTGTAATTTATCATAAAATAGGATTAACATGTTGTGGCATGGGAACGGTGTAAATTTATTATTGTTTGAGTTGCCAATAAATGACTGTGGGGGTGAATCCTTGGAAGTACTGGCCATGATATCACTAGAGGAAAGAGTGAGGAGATTGTAGAGAGGGTCAATTAGTTCAAATGACCCAAACTTCCTTTGTTAAGATAATAAGCCTCTCTAGATCCTAAGGAGAGAAATCAGTTAATGAAGAAAGGACTAGTGGTTGAATTATCAACCACCCCCATGAATGGGAGCATGGTATAGCTGCAGAATGACAGCCTAAAGTACCAAAGAGACTTGCAGAACCGAGCTTCCTTTTAATAGAAGGAACATGATGGGTCGGGAACCTTCCAAAAGAAGGAAGGTAAGATAGATACACATGGACAACCAGAGAGGAGACACTGGGGATGAAAGTGCAAGCTTGTAAGGGAGATATGTGGAGCTCTCTAGGAGGATATGAATAGAAGGGTCACGAGCTTGATGATGAATGAGCATCTGATAAACCTCGTCGAGGCCATAACAGAGAGAAATCTCTGAAAGTTGCAAAGAACAGAACCTGAGAAGAAATTGAACAAAGAAAGAATCCTTGAGAACTGCGAGAGTTCCCTAGTGATATCATGGCTTGGCATGGGGGTGGCCAGAGTGATAAGAATGAATGCCTCTGAGCCTATGGTAGGGTGGAAGGAAGAACACCCACAGTCATTTAGTTGGATACTACCTGTAATAGATAAGTAATCACATATCTTGTGTATTTAAGTGGTACTGTGAATTAAGTTGGATATCCTATGAATGTTGCAGGGATGGATATGTTTTCTTAATGTTTTATATTGTACCCTTTTGTGTCTTCTTGATTGTGTAATTAGGAAAATAGGAAATTGTATGAATTGGACGTGATTTTGTACTCATTAATTCTTGCGTCCTATGGTGGCCTAAGCTAGAGTCATGAACTATATGTCCGTCGACCTTGGACACAGTTTCATGAACGCATGTTGACCCTCTTAGTCATTCTGAGTCCCTTGAAGGATAGAGTCTATTATGCTTAGGAGAGACAGTGCACATATGCATAGGCTCTCTATGAGGTAGGTAGAGACTAAGAACTACTTATGTTCTAGAGTTGAGGAATGAACGTAAGGGGTGCATGGAAGAGTTCTTCCAAGTGTTAAGTCTAGGAGAAATAGTGCAATTCTCGTAAGTCCTTCATAACTAATGAAATAGTACCCACTTTGCACTCTTTTGATAGACCTATACTAAGATAAAGTGGAAATACATGAAAAAAGTGTGTTTCTTTATGCATCCAATGAGTACGCACTCTACACTCTTTTGATAGACCCATAGTGAGATAAACTGGAAATACGTGAAAAAAATGTGTTTCTTTTTCAGTAAACAAATTTTTCATCTATTTCCAGTTTATCTCACGTGGGTCTATCAAAAGAGTGTAGAGTGTGTTAGCATCGAAAGTCACTTCTGGATTGCAGCAGGAGCAGAGCCCGACACCCATCAGTTTAATGTCACGATTTGTTTATAAAGGATGATCAAATGGAAGTAAACTCAGAACAATGTTGTCTCAACTCTGAAACTAGACCAGGTGTGCATGGGCAAATGAGGTCTTAGATCAACTTCAAACAGTGAGTTGTGATAAGGGTGAGCAAGGGGGAGACTTGTATGAGAAGAGTGTGAAGGTCTGTCATAAACATCAGGTTTCTAACGGGCTGGAGAAGAAAGCGTCCAAACGCAAGGTCCACTTACATTCAAACACAGAAGGCCAGAGAATACAATAATGTAACAAGAAATCCTTTATCATAACATAACAGCAACAATTCATGCGAATCATTTGATCATGAACTCTCTGGTATGAGACAAAAACATAGACGGGGTAAGAAAACCATTTGTCATAAAACAATAAATCTCAGATACAGATGCACAACCAGGAAACTAGAATGGTTGTTGAAACTTTACAGTCGAGAGCTTTCTCTACCATCGATAGATACAAAACTGATGAAAATGCCTACATATACTCAAAACAACCACAGCGATGAAATCGAGACGTTGCATTAAAACTTTGCATCTGCATGGCTTCTGACAATCTGCACCTGCAATCTCTGAATGATCATGCACCTATGGCAGACACAATCAAACTCCTGACAGCTCCGTGGGAGAATCGACGTGCCTTTAATTCGTTATCAGACTTTCCCATTATGGCGGAAGCGATGTCTAACCTCCACCAACTACTTCAATAACTGCTTCATTGGGATTGAGGATGGCCCGACCAACTCGGCGTCTTTGGGACATGGAAGACCCTCCGCACTGCCACCTGGATCAGCTGAACGACCTGATGAATAGGCGAGGAGGCCAGCGCAAAGGATGGGGTGCATGACGGGAGGGGGGTGGCGCTAAGACTATGAGGGTGAGATGAGAGGTGATGAGGTGTGAGAGAGATGAGGGGGGAAGACGCATGGCGGAAGGCGATAAGCAGAGAGGGTAGAAGATGGGGTATAATGTGCATATTATTAATGGGGGGCTGACGTGGAGGGGGACGGGACACGCGGCGGATAATGAGTAGACGTTAAGGTGCAGGATGGACCATATGGACGGAAAGAGGAGAGGCTAAATGGAAAGGACCCTACCACATGGCGAGGTGGGGAATAGGTGGCAAGAAGGGAAATGGCGTAAAAGGCAACACGATGGGGAAGGGGCCCACAGGGTTAAACGAAGAGAAGTAGCGGGCGTCTGGATCACTTGTGCGTCGTTGATCCGGG
>JASDQU010241790.1:63961-75595 GCA_032191745.1 Picea mariana | reverse complement strand
TCCTCTTTGATTGTTTATGTATAACTCTTTGGATTTGTTTCTTGCTCTTTTTTTTTGGAGCATGATCCCTTTTCTGTCTGATTGTATCCAAGTCCGGACTTTTCAAGAAGAGATTTTTTACTGTTGATATTCCCATCCAGAACATTTGAGTTATTCTGCATATTTTTCTTTTGAATACCCTTTCTTAGTGTGAGAAGCTCTGCTTCCAAGTTTCCAATGATCTTGTCATTTTCTTCGAGTTGTTCTTTGAGTGCTTCTTCAATTCTTTTATCTTCTTCTATTTGAACCTTCAATTTTGTGATCATTTTTTCTAGTTCTCGAGTATCCTTTTTCTTGTCTAGTTCTGCTTCTAGTTTCTTGTTTTTCTTCTTTTCTCTTATGATAACTTCTATGGAACACATTAATTCTTCTCGATAGTCAACTTCCGCCTCTTCAATTTCTTCTTCGACTTCTTCACATTCTTCTTCGGCTTCTTCATATTCTTCTTCAGAGTCTTCTTTGTTAGAGTCTTTTGCTACCATGAATAGAACTCTTCCTGTCTCATTGTCACTGACTTCATCTTCATCTAATGATGAGATGTCTTCTTTGGTGTATAAGCTTTTCTTGAAAATTTTCTTTGTAGTTCATTTTTCTTTATATGTGTGTTTTCCTTTTGAGTAACCTTCATCATTTATCTTTTTCTTATGAGGACATTTGTTAGAAAAATGACCAATACCATCACAATTAAAATAAATTAAAGGGATCTTACCTCTATACCTACCGTTGGTTCCCTTGTTTAGTCTTTCGATGAATTTGGCCACTTCTTCATCATCTTCTGAGGCGTCACTGCTGCTCCTATATTCTTCTTGTTCCTTTTTCTTTTTCTTTGATCTTTTGGATGCCTTGAAGGCTGCTTCTTTTACATTTGGATTTTCCTGTTCAGTTCTTATTTCATATGTTGTGAAGATTCTATGCAGTTCCTCCATGCTTATTGAGTCCAAATCCGATCTTTCTTCTAGTGTTGATATCTTAGGGTGGAATCTCATACGAAGAGATCTTAGTATCTTTTGAAAAATTACAGATTCTTCAATTTCTTCTCCCAATCCTATGATTGCATTCACTATTTCATCAACTCATAAGAAGTAGGTTGTGATATCTTCATCTTCCTTCATTTTTAGTTGTTCAAACTGACCTCTGTAAGTCTGAAGCTTTGCTGCTTTGATTTTTGTATCTCCTTCATAAATATTTTAAATATTGTCCCAAATCTCTTTAGCGGATTTACAGTGTGCAAATTTGGTGAATACTGTATCACTGAGACCATTCAAAAGTGCATTTGTGGATTTGGAATTATTCTCACCGAGTTTTACTGCTTTGTCATTTGTTGGTGGAACTGTTGGTGCTGTGTATCCATCTACAATTAATTGTCAAACTTGAAATCCCTGTGCATGTATATTTGTACTCATCCTTATGCTCCAAAAATCATACTTTTATCCATCAAACTGCGATATTCCATTTTTATATCAGTTGGTACTCTCCATGATCTACATTTCAGTGGTTAAAATTATTTCTGAAGGAACCTTCTCTGATACCAATTGTTGGATTAGTAAGAGGGGGGGTGAATCAGTAATAGAGAAATTTAATCTTTTTTTGACCATATAGTCCAAGTGTTATATCAATGAAGCATTATCATCCAATAACTGCAAAGTAAATAAGCAATGAACAAATGAACAAACATACACATACACAGTACACCAGTGTTTTACGTGGAAACCCAAATCGGGAGAAAACCACGNTGGCTACAACCAGAAGGAGGCTACAACTCCCTATGTTCTTTGGCTACAATCGGAAGGTGGCTACAACCACCTGTCCTTGCCCCGTCCTGCCACCCTGAATTAGAAGTAAAATGATGGAACCACTGTCAACCTATCACTGTGAGATATATCGTTGTAAACCTGTACCAATAAATCTGAACCATGCATCAACCTGTACCTCAACCTATAATCAACATGTACCATAAAAAAGTGCATCAACCATGCACCAACCTATACCAAATAACCTGTAATCAACCTGTACCATAAGCAAGTGCATCCAACCATGTACTAAGTATGTACCAATCATGTGTCAACTATTCATCAATTATGACTCATCAATATGTACCAACATCATCAACTATACACCTAATGTATGTGCCAATTCATCAAATACTTGTCTCAACCATTTCATCATCCAAATATGATTTGTAGCTCTATAATAGACCTGGTTTATATGATCACATACCTGCAAACCTTCCTTAAATTCAACAACAAGAGACTAGTGTTTTCATCAAACTTTTCTTTAGTCTCACATGCCTAGTTTTGGATTAGTCAACAACCCTAACTTGAAGTAATCATAACTTTGTTCCTGTAATGTATAAAGATATGAAACTGATACACAATATTCTTCAGTGTGTTTTTTTCAATTCCTCCAGGTGTCACTACTTGGAACCTCTCAGAAAAGGCATTATAGTAAAAATGGCATACCTTGCTGAACTCTGTCTTATTCTAGGGAGGGACATTGTAGAGCGTGCCCCGCACCAAATATTTTTTGAATTGATCTGAAACTATTACACAACATACTACTGACTGTACCCTAACCAAAAAAATCTGTTTCACTAAATTTTGATCTATTATGAAGAAATTATGATGTTGTTACTCGAAACACCTTTTTTTGACTAGTTTTAGGACTAGCCAGAAACCCTATTTTCCACAGAGTGTAACTCCAAAAATAAAATGAGCCACAAGAGGAATTTTTTACCACAAATACTTGGATATGTTTTTTCAATGGAATATAAATTTCATGGTCTAAATCATTATAGAAACAAAGTTGTAGCAAAAATGGTGAGATGACCTGTAAATAACATACCTTAGAAAGAACCATCAAAAGAATTTATCCTTCCTTGCATTTCGGCCTTCTTTTCTTCACCTTCCCTCAGAATCCATGGTTACCTCAGAAACCTATATATATTCAATATTCTCAAGTGTGATTAAAATGAGAGAGCCTTGCCTCTTATTTATACTCTCCAAGTAGCTTCCTTAAAAACATCTTCTAGGTCACTTGGCCCCACTTTCCTTATTTTAGGGCTAACCCACTTCTAATTTCTCCATTAAATTTATTATTGAAATAATTTATTTTATATTCACTTGAGTTATAATACACTCATTACTTCACTTTATTATTTACCTTTTAAAATATCTTAAACCATTTTGACTACTTTGACCTTTTGGGGCTTCTAGATGACATATGAGGGTCCTCCAACTTTGTAAGACCATAACTCTCAAATTGTGAGGAGTTATGTGACGTTCCACATACCACAAAAAATGGAATGAAATGTACTATCTGTATAGAGTAGTATTATCTGAAGATATATCATAACTCATACCGCTATCCATCAAACAATCTTGGGTCCATAACCCAAACCCGAGGTCTCCAACTTCTCATAGCCATAACTCTCTAACTGTGAGGAGTTATGTGACGTTTCACATACTAACGGAAATGGAATGACAAGAGCTATCCATCTAGTATAGTTTACCTAAAAAATTCATTGTCCTTCATCTCATTATTCCAAAATTAAGAATAGTTTCTCTTACTCCGCAAAGCATCTTCTCGTGAGGGCTTTCACCATAAGGGGACCACTTTGGAGTTCATCCACCTTTACTTCTTATCAATCATGATAAGACAATAATGAGTCATCTTTACATAAAATGATCTTGGGTCCATTACCCAAACCTTTGTGTTGCGGAGCTTTCTTCAAGGGTTGACATCAATGACAACCAACCTTAATCAATAAGAAGTTCCCTAATGCTGGGAAACTGTGTCAAGTTAGCAACCAGATTTTGTGGGCCATTTGAAATCCTAGGAAGGATTGGGCCAGTCGCATATATGCTTGCATTACCTGCATCTATGACTGTACATAATGTGTTTCATGTTTCATTGCTTAAGAAATATATACCTGATGTTAATCATGTTATCGATTGGAATGTGATTCAGGTGGAGCAAGAAGNGCATCATGTGTGCATATTGGACAGAAAAAGTAAAAAGCTCCGGAATCGAGCTACAGGGCTTGTAAAGGTCCATTGGACTTGGTATGGTCCTGAGGATGCGACATGGGAGCATGAGGATGCTATGTGGACAGAATACCCACATCTTTTTGAAGATTTTGAAAATCCTGCGGATGTTGTGTGAAAGTTGCACTGAGGATAATGCAAAAATAAGAGGAGGGGATTATAATATCCCAAAGGATGAGCCCTGTTGTAATCATGTTTTGTAAATCAGGCTTTGTAGGCTGGTGAGTTGAGTATTGATAAGTTGATAGGCTTATGTGTTTATTAGGTCGGAGATCTTAAGTGTTAAAGGCCAGGAGCTTGATTTTGTACATGTAATTATGCACATCATTAATAAAAGATAAACATCTCTACGGATGGACCGACCACGATGAATGAGTGATGGGGTACTAAGCTTCCATAAATCCTGGGTAAGGGAGAGTGGGGTGAAAGGTAAGAAAGAGGGAATAAGCTTGGGGGCTTAAGCCCTTGGGAATAAGTCATGTTGGAGGTTCTGCATTTCTCGAGCCATCACCTAAGTCTGGGGGTGGGACATTCCAATTCTCCATCCTTCGTCTGAACTCGTGACTTTCCATGATCGACCTTTTTCTAGTGTTGTTTTCAGATCCCTTACCTGGACAGTTCAATCCTGTGCGTGAGATCTCTGTGCACCCTTAAGCAAACCTGAAACCATAATTGTGAGTCTGTTCCATGTTGCATGATTGAGAAACCTGAATTTGTTTGGGTCGTGTTGTGCTATCCCAGTGGGATGTTGTTGCAGTATAGTTCCTGACTGTGTGAGGTTTTTTCCATTGACTGTGAATTTTTTAGCCTTGTTGTTGTGTCCTCATTGTGCTAGAATTGGTCATAAGAACAGGTTGCCAAACCTGTGAGCAACTCTCTCCAGGTGAGAGATTGTGCTGAGGAAGTAAGAACTCCTTGAAGGGGTCCTGTAGCTGCTACAAAACTCTGAGACTTTCGATTTGGTCTATTGTTGAAGCCAAAGGAAAGGGAGGTTAGCAGCCGAAGGACTGTCTTGGTGACAGTGAAGGCGTATACTCCTGGGGTAGGACGGGCATGTGGGGAATGAGATTCTATGAGAAGTGGGCATAAGTGACTCCTAGGAGAAAGTCCTTCCTCTGTAACTGGGTGTCTTCCCATTGACCTTTCCTGGCCTAAGATTCCCTACCCAATGGAGCTTAGTCCCAGCTCCGGGGTGACCTACTACTGAGCATGATGAGTAGTGTGGTCTAAGGATGGGAGGTTTGTGGAAGGTCTACACATAGTTGGTGTTGGCCCTTGACCAAATTTTGAAGAGTACTTGGTCATACTTGACCACTTTTGGGACTGCGATAGATTGCCAAGGAAGAAGCGCAACGCGAAGCAAAAAATAAGGAAGCAAGACCTATTTTGGGGTCCATTTTAGGGTTTTGGGTTGATGTAACGGGAAAGGGATGTCGGCCCATGGGTTTACCCATGTTTAGGCCCATTTTGTAATCTATAAATAGGCAATATAGATAGTAAGATAAAGAGGAGATAGTAATGTAGTACATCTATGTGATGTATGAATGAAAGCTTAGTGCTAGTAATTGGATCTCTATGATCGGATGTATCCTAGAGTGCTCTGTGCATGAAATCAGAGAGATAAGTGCAGGTTGTTATAGTCTGATGCTAAAGAGCAAGGAAGAAGGATCTAGCGAGCTATGCAGATCTTCTGTCCTATGCAAAGTAAGGGTCATTAGAGATCTGTGTTGTAACTGCTTAACCAAGATAATATAAACAAGACTTTGTGGACGTAGCACCAGGGTGGGGGTGAACCATGGTAACTGTGTGTATATTGTTTTATGCTTCGCTCTTATGTATTTATCTCTTTCTTGGCTAAGTGCTTGATGTGATTAAGTAGACCTAGTTATGCTCTGTGTTGTTGATGAATGAATGAACATTAGATCTGATATATGAGATGCTTAGTGCTTGATCTGTTGAATCTAACCTATATTTTTGTGGATAAGTACTGAATCATTCTTAGTATAGTATTCATTGTGATTCTCTGTGCCTTTTGCGAAGTATATTAATGATTTTCTGCTAAGGAATAACTAATGCTAAGTGCGCTATAAGAAAGATAATCACAGATCTGTGTCCTAGCTAAGGTTGCAGACACCTAAGTCTTGCAACCACCCATGCCTCCACCTCAGGTGAGACTTCATTTGCTTCACAGGTGTTGTCAAAAGGGCTGGTAGTTAGGGCTTTGTTGATGTGCTCTTGAGCATTGAACCCTGGGTCTGCCCCTGTGCCAAAAAATGGTTCTGTTGTCAAGACTGAAACTGTGATTGATGGGAACTGAAGAAGAATAATCTTTGCGTGAAATAAGCTATGTGCGTATATATGTTTCTCTAGTGCACAGTGTTCTGTTTGACCTGTGAAGCTTTGTGCCAAGAAAAGAGGTCAGATATGAAGAAAGAGAGGTCAGATATGAAGAAAAGAAGTCAGATCTATGAAGAAAAAGGTAAGATCTGTAAGCTCTATGCCTTGATAAAGGTAAGAATAGTTAAAAGTCTTAGATATGGAAGCTTTGTGCTCTACAGAAGTAAAATAAGTGAAATTTTTTGTTTCTAAATCATGGATCTAGGTATGTTTGATAAATTATGTCCTAGCTTCAAAACTAGGGCATTAATAGATGAAAGAAAACTTGATATGAATAGATCTGATAAGTGTAGTGATAGATATGTTATACCTATGCATCGAAAGAATGTATGGACTAACAAGTGGATGCTGGATCCTAGAAAAAAAAAATTGCAGGCTAGCCACCATGATCCTGGTGTGCAATACATAAGGAGTCGGGGAACATCTAAACAGATAAGAAGATTAACCCTCTGTTAGAGTTGCAGACGACTGGGACATCTTCCTAAAGAATTCCCTGGGAGAAGACCTAGTTGCCTCTGTTGTAAGGCTATGGACTATGAAGTATTGGATTGCCCTAGAATGATTACTAGGCTTGAGAAGCTAAATATGGAACAAGAAAACCCTGAGGGAGATCAAGAGACCAAGATTATAGCAGAAACCCAGAAAGAATTAGAAAAGATATTGCTACAGATGAAAGATACCTTGAATGACCACTGACATGTTAGGCTATCATAGATCTTCAAAGAAAAGGAGAAAATCGAAGAAAGAATATGGGACTTTGACATTGACTGTACTCTTGATGAAGAAGTGCAAGTGAAGATTATGCCAGAAAGAACTTGGGAAGCTATAGGGAAGCCTGCCATGATCCCTTCCCTAGGAGGAAAAAGTTTCTTCAGAGGAAAGCTAGTAAACCTATGTGGAAGGATTGCCTGGATACATATGACTGTCAATAGAACTTTGATAGAGGAAGACTTTGAGATCATTAAATTTGTTGAAGACAGCGCCTCGTTTACCATGCTCATAGGAAAACCCTAGATTGATAGAGAATAGGCCAGACGAAGAGAAGAAAAGAAAGTTTTGGAACAGAAGAAGAAAGAGTTAAAATACTTTATGACCAGAAGGATCGCGTACTTGATTGAAGAACATAAGAGCAGATCGCATATATTTAATATTAGTACCCCTGATGTCGAAGCTAAGAGAACACTTGAGGATCCGCAGAAGATCAAGTTACCTATTTTTTATACAGAATAAGTATTATCAAGGAACCCTAAGAAAGATTTTCCACAGCGTGAAGTAACTAAGACCACATAAGATAAACATCAGAATGGTAAAAGCATTACTGAGATCAAACTCACTGGGAAGAAGGCTAGGAAGTTAAGAAAGAAAAGGGATAATACTGTAAGGTTACAAGAGGTTCTAGAGGACACTTCACAGCAAGAAGAATTGCAGAATGGGAGCTTCATCGAGATATCAGAACAACGACATAGAATACTTCACCATGACGAAGCAATATAGCCATTGGAATCGATATACCCATTCGACCGCTGCTCTGAACAAATTCAAAAGCAGTTATGGGTTACCACTAGACCATTGGATAGCAACAGAACAGATAGAACGGAGTTAATGAGTCTGAAAAAATAGACCTACACAAGTGACTGGATTTGTAGTTGACCTCACAGGGAAGCACACGGAGGGACTACAAATGAACTGGGAGAAATACCTTATAAATCAGCTAGAGCTTGATTGTAGACAAGTGTAGGACCAAGGGTATGAGTTCCACTTTAGCTGGTTGCTCATACTCATCGCCTTCATCGCATGGGAACTACCCAAGGGAGCCATGTTTCCAGAGATCGAACCCTTCAAACTTCTGGCCACGAAGTTTTGTATGTTGTGGTACTCCAACGACATGAACAAATAGTGGCAGTCCAATGTCATATTCCATGCGTACTACACTCGGTTGAGGAATGCCATTCAATATACACCGCGCATTACACCCAACACTCTTCATAGGTTTCGAACTTTGATGAAATACAACACATATCGTCACTTCACCTACATCACAGCGTGCGCAAACGAGCACAAACAACAACTCCAGTCATATTACAAGCTGACAGAAGATGACCTGGAGGAGATTGCCAAGGAATGGTCAGCAAACCTCCTTGTTGCAGCAGACCCCGCAGAGATGTCCAACGTAGATAGCCCTGAAGCTATGCCGGATAAACCAAGACCGCGCAAGACTAAAAAAGGATGTGGAAGTTAAAGATATCCATAGCACATCCATGAAGACTGATTCACTCTCACTTGCAAAGGGAGGTGATGATTAATAACTAGGGGGCACAGAAGTTGAATAGAGCAAAGGCGAGGTTACCCCGCCTAGGGATGAGACAGATCCCTCCAAGAAAAGGAAGATTACCCCACTGAGGCCCTCATCCAGAAAGAAAAATAAGGCCACTACGCTTAAGAATACACTTACCCCAGATGATTTTGACTTCTTAATTGCTGCATTGAATGATGTTTCATTAGAGTTCGCGGAAAAGAAAGAAGCAAAGCAGGAGGAGTTATTCTGTCGTATCACGGGCGAATTCAAAGAAGCGCAGCAGGCACTTCAGTCCAGCCAAGCAGTTTCTACAATGTCGTTAACAATGGAAATATCAGGAATAGGCAATGAGCCCACACAGTTATGCCAAATCGTTGAGAAAGTCGAAGCTTGCCTTCGACGAGCTCAAGAAAACATAGCAAAAGCCACCCAGGATTTGGCGCAAGTACAGAGTGCACATGAAGAGCAATGGAGAAAGGAAGAACAGGAGAAGCTTGACTTACAAGTGAAATGGGAGGAGGAAAAAGCCCAATTACAACAGAGAAAGGACCAGTTGCTAGCAGAGCAACTTGAAACATAAGAAAGAGTTCACAAGGCACTGCGCTCTGTGACGATCATAGAAGTGAAGATGGAAGATCGTCTTCCACAACAGGTGACCCAACTGGAAGCAGTAATCCAACAACTTCAACAGCGCATCACGGATCTGGAGCTCCGCACTGTGCTTGAGACACCCCAAGAGATAAGAGATCTAAGAGAGGCCACTGCTCAAAGCACAATCGACTGATTAAAAACTTTGGCTTCAGAATGTAGGAAGCTAAGCACCAGAAGTGCCCAAACCTATGACACCCTCGCAGAGAATCTAGAATTGCAAACATTGGAGGCATAGCTCCATGAAGCAAAGTAGCATGTAGATGTGCTACAAGCGCAGCTGAAGTCCATGACCTCAGTCGAAAGAATGAAGAGGTTCGCAGAGCAACGCACATCCCAACAACAAGTACACTCTACAAAGTAAAGTAATGGACGTCTCTCAACAACTACAACCACTCCAAAAGAAGGCATGCCAACTGTTCTCCGAACTTGAAAGCCAGGGAGATAAAATCAAACAGGGTGTCATCACTGCAGAACAATGCCTAGAAGGACCTCTCAATGACACAGTAATCCAGGAATTTACTGAACAAGAGGTTGTCGCACTGCAGCAGGTCAAAGCCGCTTGAGCCAAGCTCGAGGCTTTCGAAGTGAAATTGGTCAGACCTGAGTGACTTGGGACGAGTCACAGGTGAGTGTTGGGGGCCTGTTGGCCCTTGACCAAGTTTTGAAGAGTACTTGGTCATACTTGACCACTTATGGGACTGTGACATCTTGCCAAGGAAGGAGCGCAACACGAAGCAGAAAATAAGGAAGCAAGACCTATTTTGGGGTCCATTTTAGGGTTTTGGGTTGATGTAACGGGAAAGGGATGTCGGCCCATGGGTTTACCCACGTTTAGGCCCATTTTGTAATCTATAAATAGGCAATGTAGATATTAAGATAAAGAGGATATAGTAATTTAGTACATCTATGTGATGTATGAATGGAAACTTAGTGCTAGTAATTGGATCTATGTGATCGGATGTATCCTAGAGTTCTCTGTGCATGAGATCAGAGAGCTAAGTGTAGGTTGTTATAGTCTGATGCTAAAGAGAAAGGAAGAAGGATCTAGCGAGCTACACAGATCTTTTGTCATATGTAAAGTAAGGGTCATTAGAGCTATGTGTTGTAACTGCTTGACCAAGATAATATAAAAAAAACTTTGTGGATGTAGCTCCAGGGTGGGGGTGAACCACGATAAATGTGTGTATAGTGTTTTGTGCTTCACTCTTATGTATTTATCTCTTTCTTGGCTAAGTAATTGATGTGATTAAGTAGACCTAGTTATGCTCTATGTTGTTGATGAATGAATGAACATTAGATCTGATATATGAGATGCTTAGTGCTTGATTTGTTGAATCTAACCTATATTTCTGTGGATAAGTACTAAATCATTCTTAGTATAGTATTCACTACGATTTTTTGTGCCTACTGCAAAGTATATTAATGAATGTATGCTAAGGAATAACTGATGCTAAGTGCATTGTAAGAAAGATAATCACATATCTGTGTCCCAGCTAAGGTTGCAGACACTTGAGTCTTGCAACCACCCCTACCTCTACCTCGGGTGAGACTTCATCTGCTTCGTAGGTGTTGCCGAAAGGGCTAGTAATTAGGGCTTTGTTGGTGCGCTCTTGAGCGTTGAACCCTGGTTCTGCCCCTGTGCCAACAATTTGTGAATTACATCTAGTTTCAAGATAAGTATATGCATGTGTTTAAATTCATCTTTTAAATGCATGTCTGTGATGCTTGCAATATTATCATGTATTCCCTTGCGATGATGTTTACTATTGTGCATATGAATTATTGTTAATGCCATGGATTATGTATGCTAGCAGTAATTATGTGCTTACTCTGTGTTAATGTATTGAATTTATTGAAATGCATGTTATATAAGTGTTATTCAGCAGTAGCATTACTCTTAACGTGGGTTGACTGCTCGGAGGATGTTACAGTATGGTATCATATCTTTAAAGGAATAAATTCATAAGTGTTGGTAGCATTGTCCAGCCTTTGGAGGGTTGGGGATGTTACATTTTGGTATCAAAGCCAAGGTTTTCAACGCTGAGCCTAGATGGGCCAGATAAGGGGCCATTGGACCCGAGGTTTCAAGTAGAAATTGTGTCTGGAGGGACTAATTTCGAACCTTGGATTATTTCTAAGTGCTAAAGGGTTTCTTGGCCTTGTTACAAAACTACAATCAGTGTGGTATTTAGCCACAAAGAGAGAGAG
>JASDQU010241790.1:29377-50210 GCA_032191745.1 Picea mariana | reverse complement strand
TGGGGATTTGACTATCGGGAAAAGCAAGATGTTATGAGGCACGAATTCCCAATGCCTGAAACTCTAAAGTCCCGAAAATATCTACACCATATATCGCAAGGAAAGAGCTTGATCGTAGGATCAAGCGAAGGAGCAGATCGCGATTTCAGCTATCGGGAAAAGCAAGATGTGTCAATGCATGAACTCTCGATGCCCGAAACTTTCAAGTCCTGAAATGATCTACATCGTAGATCGGAGGAAGAAAACTTAACCGTTGGATCAAGCGGAAAGTAAATCGCAATTTCGGCTATCGAAAAAAGCGAGATGTGCGGATGCACAAACTCCCGAAACCCAAACTCTCGAAAAGAAAAGTGAACGTGGTAGGACCCAATGACATCGTCGAAGGTGACGTGGACCCTCCTAAGCATGCCACGTGCCACCGTGGTTGTTGGAAACAACTGTGTGACGTGGGACCGAAGGGGATAAAGTAAATCGAAATTTCGGATGTTGGAAGATTTGGAGGAAACAAGTTTGGGAACCTCTGAGGTTCGAAGTCCTGAAACCCTGAAGTCCCGAAGTCCCAAAACTTTGATGATGGAAGGACCATAGTGGGTTCCAACCGTTGGATGTCATGTACACATGGACCGTTGATCCACCCGATGTCATGAGTTTGGTAACCATAACTCGAGAGATAGTGGTCTAGCATTTGGTCACAACCTGTGATCGCATGGGTTGGGGACTAAGAAAGGGGGGGCTGTCACCCAAAATTTACAGAGCCGAGCAGAGCTCAAAATATTCATGAATTCGAGATGTTTTCCTAGAGTCGGGTTGGTTTTGAATGTGTGGAATTTGTTAAGGAAAGATGGCCTGAAAAATTATGGTTGTCTGCACGTTGTGATTGCAAAAGTTGATGACGGCCAAAACCAGTCAGAGTTTTTGCCGAGTGCAAAGAAATGGAAGAGGCATGAATTGCCTCTAGTTCAGAGAAAGAAATAAAATAAATGGATGTCAACTTGGGATTTGAAGGATCGAACTCCAATGGGCACGAAAAGGAGATGGATAAGGAAGGGCATATGATGAAAATCATTGAAAGATTGCAGAAAGATGCCCAGGCTCGCCAATCTGATAGAATCTAAGGATAAGCAGGGTGAATTCAACTTGAAGTTGTTGTGGAGCCTGAATAGGATCGAAAATAAATTGGAAAAAGACAACGAAACAAGAAAAATACGGAGTCGCAGGACCCTTAAGAGGAAAAGATGATCGAGGAGTGTTAGCAGACATCGTGGTCGCTCCCCAAAGCATTCCAGTAAATAAACACATGGTATTTCAAGCCCATCTCCTACTAGAAAGCATAGGAGGTCTGACGTGGATGAACGAAATGAATAAGATTAAGCCTCCCACATTTGATGGAGAACACCAAAAGGAAGAAGATGTCGAGACATGGCCGCTAGGCATGAGTAAGTACTTACAATTGCATAATTATTCCTCTCATGCCGAAAGAAGAATTGTGATGTATCAACTGAAAGGAAAAGCATCCATGTGGTGGGATCAGTTTGTGCAGGTGCAACACATTAGAGAGAAAGATATCACTTGGAAGGAATTCAAGAGGTATTTCGAGAAGAAATATTTGACTAAAAGATATTATGATAGAAAGATAAAAGAGTTCTTTGAACTCAAGATGGGCAACATGACTATTGATGAATACGAGAAAATATTTTGGAATTTTTGAAGTATGTTCCATTCATCAAGGAGGAGACTATCAATATTCAGAGGTATCTAAGTGGATTACCACCTTCTATTGGTGACAAGATTCAGTATGATGACCCTAAGTCTATGGAAGAAACAATAAGAAGAGAAAAATGTTTATATGAACAACAGAGAGAAAATCCTACCTTGTAGAAGGCTTGGGAAGACAAGAAGAAGTTCAAGAAGGAACAAAGGCAGAAGGGAAACAAGCCTCCCTTTTTCAGAAACAATCTTCGGGGACAACCATCTTTTAGAGAGACCAGAAAGGATGAAGTGGGTGGTCAATTTCCAAGGTAGACACCTATGGAGTGTTGGGGTTGTAAAGGAAACCATAGGTACAATTATTGCCCCCACAAAAATGATAAAGCAAGAGCTGTCCACAATGTTCGGCAAGATGAAACAGTGGAGGACATGGGCAGTAGAATGCCAAGGATCTACACATTCATGGACAACAAGCAAGTTGAATTTCAATCACACATGATTGAAGTGGAAGGTATGATTAACAACCGACCACTTACTATTTTAATTGATTCAAGGGCTAGCCATGGTTATATTGATCCTAGAGTGGTGGAATGTTTGCATTTATCAAGAAGCAAACATGAAAAGTCTTGGTTAGTGCAGTTGGCTACAGCAACTAAGAGGAAAGTCACTGAGTTGGTTAAGTCTTGTCCTGTGGAGATGAAAGGATTGAGCACGAAGGCTAAATTGAATATTCTTCCTTTAGACTTGTATGACTCTTTAATTGGGATGGATTGGTTGGAACAACACCATGCCCTCCTAGACTGTTGTAACAAGGCATTTACTTTCCTGGATGAGGAGGGAAATCAGAAAATAGTCCAAGGAATTCCCAGAGCTGTAGTTGTCAGAGAATTTCATCATTACAGCTAAAGAAATTCTACAGGAAAGGTTGTTATTTGTTTGCAACCCATATGGAGGAAGAATCTAAGGATGAGGTCTCAAATATTGGAGACCATGCGATACTAAAAGAGTTTGAAGATGTATTTCAGGAGGTACCTGGACTACCTCTGAAGAGATATATCGATTTCTCTGTAAATTTAATGCCTGGAGCAGCTCCAATGTCGAAAGCTCATTATAGAATGAGCACACCAGAGTTGAAAGAAATTCAATTGCATCTTGAAGAGCTTCTGAGGAAGGGGTACATTCACCCAAGTGTGTTTCCCTGGAGTGCTCCGGTTCTATTCGTGAAGGATAAGGATCAAACGTTGAGGTTGTGCATTGATTTCCAACAATTGAACAAAGTAACTGTCAAGAACAAGTACCCTCTGTCGAGGATTGATGAGCTCTTCGATTAGGTGAAGGATGTGAAGATATTTTCAAAGATAGATCTCAGATCGGGATATCACCAGGTAAGAATAAAGGATGAATACATCAGCAAGACCGCCTTTAGAATAAGGTATGGTCATTATGAGTTCACAGTGGTTGTCGAATGCACCTGTTGTTTTTATGTGCTTGATGAATGGTGTGTTCAGGGGCTATGTAGACAAGTTTGTCATAGTATTCTTGGATGACATTCTAGTGTATTCCAAGTCAGAGGAAGAGCATGAACAACACCTAAGGATGGTGCTGCAAGTGCTAAGAGAGCACCAGTTGTATGCCAAGTTGAGCAAATGCTCATTTTATAAGGAACAGATCCATTACTTAGGGCATATTATTTCAGAAGAAGGGATCATCATGGATCTTGAGAAGGTTGAGGCCATCAGAGAATGGTCAGCGCCAATGAATGTGGCGAAAGTTAGATGATTTATGGGTCTAGTGGGATATTACAGAAGGTTTATTGCAAGGTTCTCAAGGATAGCTCACCCTATCACTTCTTTGCAAAGGAAGGAGAAGAATTTTCTATGGACAGAGGATTGTGAGAGAATCTTTCAACAATTGAAGAAATTGTTAACCAATGATCCAATCCTGAGGATCGCAGACCCAAATGAAGATTTCATGGTATGCACCAATGCGTGTAAGGAAGGGTTGGGAGGAGTCCTCATCCAGAATGGATTTGTAATCTGTGATGAGTCCAGAAAGCTGAAAGAGCATGAAAATAATTATGCCACTCACGATTTGGAGGTGGCAGAAATTGTTCATGCTCTGGGGAAATGGACACATTACCTCATGGGGAGGAGATATGAATTGAGAACATACCACAATGGTCTGAAATACTTATTTGACTAGCCCACCCTAAACGCTAGGCAAAGTAGGTGGCTGGAGTTTATGTGTGAATACAACTTTGATATCAAGCATATCAAAGGGAAGGAAAGCAAGGTGGTTGATGCACTCAGTAGAAGGGTGCACAACTTACATGCTACAACCATTAGCATGTACCAAAATAATATAAAGGGCAGAATTTTGGAGGCTGCAAATACAGATTTGCAGTACAAAGATTTGGTAGCAAAGCTCCAGCAAGGTAAGATGCCACAGAAAGTGGAGATTTATAAACTAGGGGCTGATGGAATAATTTTGTACAAGAACAGAATTTACGTACCTAATGTCTGGGACTTGAAACGCATAATTTTTCATGAAATGCATAATGTCCCTTATGTAGGGCACCCTGGATATCAGAAAACTGTGGCAGCAGTCAAGAGCCATTATTTTTGGCCAGGTATGAAGAAAGAGATTTTTGAATACATTGCCAGATGTATGGAGTGCCAGAAGGTTAATGCTGAGCACCCAACAGGGTTGCTGCATCCTTTACCCATTCCTGAGTGGAAGTGGGAAGTGGTGACAATGGATTTCATCACAGGATTGCCCAGAACAAGCAAGCAACATGACTCAATCATGGTGGTGGTGGACAAGCTTACGAACGCTTCCCATTTTATTCCACTAAAGACTACTCATAAGGCAGCATATGTTGTTGATAAGTTTATGAAGGAAGTGGCACGATTGCACGGAATTCCCAAGACAATTGTGTCTGACAGAGACCCAAAATTTACTTCAAATTTCTGGAAGGGGTTATTCAAGGGATTCAGAACGAATCTGAATTTCAGTACAGCCTACCATCCTGAGTCGGATGGGCAGACAAAGCAGGTGAATCGAGTGATAGAAGACATATTGAGAATGTATGTGATGGACAAACCATCGAAATGGGAAGACTACCTGCACTTGGTAGAATTCGCCTACAACAATGGGTATCAAGAATTGTTGAAGATGAGCCCATTTGAAGCACTTTATGGCATAAAGTGAAATACTCCAGTAAGTTGGGATAATCCAGCTGACAGAGAAGTAGTTGGGCAAGAGTTGCTCAAGGAAATGGAAGAGAAAATGCTAAAAATTAAGCAGAATTTGAAATCTGCCTAGGACGGGCAGAAAATTTATGATGATAAAAGTAGAACCCACAGGGAGTTTAAAGTGGGTGACCATGTTTTCTTGAAATTGAAAGCTAACAGAAGTTCCCTAAGGCTGGGAAACTATGCCAAGTTGGCAGTCAGATTTTGTGGACCATTTGAAATCCTAGGAAGGATTGGGCCAATTGCATATATTCTTGCATTACCTGCATCCATGACTGTACATAATGTGTTTCATCTTTCATTGCTTAAGAAATATATACCTGATGTTAATCATGTTATCGATTGGAATGTGATTCAGGTGGAGCAAGAAGGTGTCCTGCAAGTGCATCATGTGTGCATATTGGACAGGAAAAGAAAACAGCTCTGGAATCGAGCTATAGGGCTTGTAAAGATACAATGGACCTGGTACGGTCCTAAGGATGCGACATGGGAGCATGAGGATGCTATGCGGACAAAACACCCACATCTTTTTTAATATTTTGAAAATCCTGCGGATGCTGTGTGAAAGTTGCACTGAGGATAGTGCAAAAATAAGAGGAGGGGATTGTAATATCCCAAAGGACGAGCCCTGTTGTAATCATGTTTTGTAAATCATGCTTTGTAGGCTGGTGAGCCGAGTATTGATAATTTGATATGCTTATGTGTTTATTAGGCTAGAGAGCCTAAGTGTTAAAGGTTGGGAGCATGATTTTGTACATGTAATTATGCACATTATTAATAAAAATTAAACATCTATGTGTGTGGACCGACCACGATGAATGAGTGATGGGGGACTAAGATTCCACAAATCCTGGGTAAGGAAGAGGGGGTTGAAAGGTAAGAAAGAGGGGCTAAGATTGGGGGCTTAATCCCTTGGGAATAATAATTTATTATTATTCCAAAGTACTGTGTAAATGTATATGTTTTGTCCTAAGTTCTTGGAGAGGAACAGATGATGATGGAGCGCATGCAGCTTCATGGGTGACATGTGTTGACCCAGCTGCATGCAGTTAAAACCATAGGAATATGTTGGGGGTTCTTAATTTCTCGAGCCATCACCTGAGTCCGGGGGTGGGACCATCCAATTCGTCATCCTCTGTCTAATGTTGTTTTCATATCCCTTACCTGGAAAGTTCAAGCTTGTGCGTGAGATCTTTGTGCACCCTTATGCAATCTTGAAACCATAATCGTGAGTCCGTTCCATGTTGCATTATTGAGAAACCTGAATTTGTCTAGGTCGTGTTGTGTTATCCCAGTGGGATATTGTGGCAGCATAGTTCCTAACCGTGTGAGGTTGCTACCATTGACTGTGCATTGTTGAGCCTTGTTTTTGTGTCCTCAGTGTGCTAGAATTGGTTACAAGAATAGGTTTCCAAACCTGTGAGCAACTCTCTCTAGGTGAGAGATTGTGTTGAGGAAGTAAGAACTCCTCGAAGGGGTCATGTAGCTGCTACAGAACTCTGAGACTTTCGGTCCAGTCTGTTGCTGAAGCCCAAGGCAAGGGAGGTTAGTAGTTGAAGGACTGTCTTGGTGATAATGAAGGTGTATACTCTTGGGGTGGGATAGGCATGTAGGGAATGAGAGTTTGTGAGCAGTGGGCATAAGTGACTCTTGGGAGAAAATCCTTCCTCTGTAACTGGGTGTCTTCATGTTGACCTTGCCTAGCCTAGGATTCCCTGCCCGGTGGAGCTTAGTCCCAGCTCGAGGGTGACCTACTGTTGAGAGTGATGAGCAGTGTGGTCTAAGGTTGGGAGGTTCGTGGAAGGTCTGCACACAGTTGGTGAATTACATCTAGTTTCAAAGAGAAGTATATGCATGTGTTTAAATTCATCTTTTAAATGCATGTCTGTGATGCTTGCAATATTATCATGTATTCTGTTGCGATGATGTTTACTGTTGTGCATATGAATTATTGTTAATTCCATGGATTATGTATGCTAGCAGTAATTATGTGCTTAATCTGTGTTAATCTATTAAATTTATTTAAATGCACGTTATATAAGTGTTATTCTGCAGTAGCATTACTCCTAATGTGGGTTGACAACCCGGAGGATGTTACAGTATGGTATCAGAGCTTTAAAGGACTAAATTCATAAGTGTTGGTAGCATTGCCCAGCCTTTGGAGGGTCAGGGATGTTAAATCATGTGTTGACAATTGTCTTTTCAATGAAGACACGAAATTTAATGGAGTAGACACTAAACACAATTTGAGATATGGCTTGAAGGGAAAATGTTAATGATGTCATAGATTGAATTATTAAACCTTATGGTTGTTGTTACAATAGCACTAACACAATGATCCGAGGAAACAATTTGTGCCAAAGTTGTATTCATTGTTTCATTATATGGTAAAGACATAGGCACAAAACTAGACAGAATTCCACTGTAGAGTTTTTCATGATATCTTTAAGGATGAACAACATACTTCTATTGGGAAATAAACCTTGTCTTATTAACTCCTCCATCTGTGACTTGTATGGATCTATATTGGATTAGCCACTTTGACATGAATTCCAACTCCATAACACCATGTCCAACATTGACCATATTGACCCTTTTTTACATCATTGCCAACACCATAACACCAAGTCCAACATTCTCCCCCTTTGGCATTGATGGCAACAAAGTAAAAAACCCTTTTCAATCTTAACTGGGTTTTATTGTTTATTCTCCCTCTTTGAAAACAATGGAAGAGGGAATATTTATTTGCTCCCCCTAAGGTAATACTCCCCCTATCCATGTACTCCTTTTCTGATGAAGCTTGTGTAATTTAATTAGATATGGAGATTACCCCCAATTTTTGTCTAAGGTTTTCAAAAGTACTTTTGGGAAGAGATTTTGTGAATATATCTGCAATTTGTTCTTTATTATCCATATATTCAACTTTAAAAGTTTTTATAGAAACATGTTCCCTTAAAAAATGAAATTTAATTGGGATATGCTTGGTTTTTGAGTGCATGACAAGATTTTTAGAAAGGTTTATAGCACTAGTATTGTCACAATTAAGAAAAATTGGATGATCATACTTTATTTGTAAGTTTTCTAGAGTTTGTTTCATCCAAATTACTTGAGTGCAACATAAGAAAACAAAAATATATTCAGTTTATGTTGTAGATAGTGATATGGAGGGTTCCTTTTTACTTAGCCATGACACACAACATTTTCCTAGGAAGAATCATCCTCCACTGGTGTTCTTTCTATCATCAATACTTCCTTCCCAATCTACATCAATATATGCATTTAATGTGAAGTCCTATGTTTTTTGATACCATAACACAAAATCCAAGGTGCCTTTGAAATATCTGAAAAATCCTTTTAACTACCTTCATATGAGTTTCTCTAGGTGTGGATTGAAATATGACCACTAAACCTACATATTGCATGATATCTGGTCTTGTTGTTGTTGCATATAATAGACTACCAATCATTGATCTATACATGGTTTAGTCTAATTCTAGTGATTCATCATCTTTTCTTAGTTTGCATCCTATAATCATAGGAGTGCTCATAGGTTTGCAATCTTCCATTTGAAATTTCTTCAACATTTCTTTAATGTATTTGCTCTGAGATATGAATATGCCTTTTTCTGATTGTGATACTTGTAATCCCAAGAAGAATATCAGTTCACCAAGCATTGACATTTCTAATTCTTTTTGCATTTTTGTAGCAAATTGATTGCTTAAAGGGTTAAAATTACTTCCAAAGATGATATAATCCACATATACTACGACAATAATCATATTCTGATTTTGAATTTTAGTGTAAATATTGATATCAATAACTTCTCTTTTGTATCCTTGTTGTTGTAGATGATTATCAAGTCTTGAAAACCATGCTCTGGGAGCTTGTTTGAGACTATACAATGCTTTCTTTAATTTACAACATTCTTGATTTTCTAATAACATAAATCCTTCGGGTTGTTCTATATAAACTTATTCCTCTAGATTTTCATTTAAGAATGTTGATTTGGCATCAATTTAATATATTTTAAAGTTTTTAAAACATGCAAATGCCAAGAGCATTCTGATAGCTTCTAATCTGGCTACTGGGGAAAATGTTTCTTCAAAGTCAATCCCTTCTACTTGAGAATATTATTTTCACACCAATCTTTCTTTATTCCTTATAAATTGACCATCTTCATTAATTTTATTTTTAAAAATCCATTTGGTTCCTACCACATTTTTCTCCTTTGGTCTTGGGACAAGATCCCATGTCTTATTTTTCTCTATTTGATCAAGCTCTTCATTCATGGCTTTGATCCAGTCTTCATCTTTGATGGCCTCTGCAAATGTTTTGGGTTCTATTCGAGAGAGCATTGCCTTTTTTTATTCATATGTTAACTTTCTTCTTATTTCAACTCTAATGTTTTTTTTGCCTATGATTTGACTTTCAGGATGATTTCTTTGTAATCTCCTTGATGGTGCTTTTGAATCTTGTCTTGGTGATGCTTCCTCTTTGTTTTCTTCTTCACTTTGTGATCCATCCTCTTGTATTTCTTCAATTTCTTCTTCTTCATCATCATTTCTCTTCCTTTCATCAAATTGTACATTATCTTGAGATTTAATTCTTCTTGATTTTAGATCATCCAGTTTTACATTTACACCTTCCACAATTTTGTGCAACCTCGTGTTGTAGCATTTGTAAGCCATTTTTTCATGAGTAACCAAAAAATATTCCTTCATATGATCTAGAATCAAATTTTCCTAGGTTATCATCATCTCTCTTAATATAACATTTGCTTCCAAAGACTCTGAAGTGTTTGATTGATGTTGGTCTGCCAAACCACAACTCATATGATGTATTTCCATGTTTGATTATAAGTTGTGATCTGTTAAGTGTGTACACTGATATATACATTGCTTCTCTCCAATATATATCTGAGAGTTTGGCTTCATTTAACATAGTTCTGGTTTATTGTTGAACAATTTTATTCTTCCTCTCAACAACTCCATTTTGTTGAGGAGTTCTTGGAGCTGAAAAATGTCTTTTAATCCCATGAGTTTCACAAAACTTATTGAACTCACTTGAGATAAATTCTCCTCCATCGTCTTATCTTAGGCACTTGATTTTGAGATCAGTATCATTTTCAACATGTTCTTTATGCTTTAAAGACTTTAATTTTTTCAAATGCTTCTAATTTCTGTTTGAAAAAGGATACTCAGGTCATTCTTGTATAGTCATCAATAAATAAAATGAAGTAATGTTCACCTTTTATGCTTTTAGTTCTTGTTGGTCCATAGAGGTCAGTATGAACAAGTTCTAATGGTTTTGATGTAGAGTATTCTTTTGTCTTGAATCTTACTTTGTTTGCTTTCCATGTTGGTAGTGCTTACAAACAAAGTTTGAAGGTTTAATAATCTTTGGCATATCTTTCACAACTTCATTTTTACTAATTTTTATTAAATTATTAAAGCCTATGTTTCCCATTCTTCTGTGCGATAGCCAACTTTCATCTATTTGACTCATGCAACATTTTTCTTCTTCTATGTTTAAGATATATATACATCGCTTGGTGTACTTGGTGCAACAACCACTAATTTTCTTGAGCCTTCTTTTCTAATATCACTTTTTTTAGAGTCAAATACGAGTATGTGTCATTGATCACATGTTTGGCTCAGAGTGAGGATATTATGATTCAAATTTTCAACTAATAGTACATTTTATGCTTTAGCTCTGTTATTTCTCAGATTGATTGTACCCTTTCCAAGTATCTTGGAAGAGACATCATCTCCAAAAGTGACCCTTCCTTTTTTTTTCCTTTTCAGACGGAGAAATTTGTCTTGATCTCCTGTCATATGATTTGAACATCCACTATCAACATACCACTGACTTATTTTATTTTTATCATATAAGGCTACCTTACACTCTGTCTCTTTTTCTTTCCATGTTTTTTTATGTTTTTCTTCTTGTATTTTGGAAGTCTTTATGGGATGCTTTAGTAGTCTACAATCACTAGATTTGTGACTATAATTGTTGCATTTGTAGCATTCAACATTTTAGTCTTGTAATGGAGAGAATGAATTATAGTTTATATTCCCTTGATTATTATTATTCTTGCTATTCTTATAACCATATCTTTGAACACTTTTATTATTGTTCTTTCCATAAGCTCTACAATGTAATTCTTTATGCCCAAAATTATTGCAAGAGAAGCAATAACCAAGAAAGAGATCTTGATACCTTTTTGGGGGAGTTCTTATTGTAGTTTTATTCATTTTATATGTTGATTAAGGTTGGTTGTCATTGATGTCAACCCTTGAAGAATGTCCGGTAGCACAAAGGTTTGGGTAATGGACCCAAGGTTGTTTCATGTATAATGGTATGAGTTTTAATATATTTGAAGGTAATACTATTCTATATGGATAGTACATGTCATTCCATTTTCGGTGGTATGTGTAACTTCACATAACTCATCACGGTTAGAGAGTTATGGCCATAAGAAGTTGGAGAACCCAGGTTTGGGTAATGGACCCACGTTTGTTTGATGGATAATGGTATGAGTTTTGATATATTTATAGGTAATACTATTACATATGGATAGTACATGCCATTTCATTTCTGGTGGTCTGTGGAACGTTACATAACTCCTCACGGCTTGAGAGTTATGGCCTTACGAAGTTGGAGGACCTTCATATGTCATTTAGAAGCCCCAAAAGGTCAAAGTAGTCAAAGTGGTTTAAGATATTTTAGAATGTAAATAATAAAGTGAAGTGATGAGTGTACTATAATTCAAAGTGAATACAAAAGAATTTATTTAAATAATAAATTTAATGGAGAAATCAGAAGTGGGTTAACCCCAAAATAAGGAAAGTGGGCAAAGTGACCTAGAAGATGCTTCTAAGGAAGTTGCTTGGAGAGTATAAATAAGAGTCAAGACTCTCTCATTTCATATCACACTTGAACATATTGAATAGCTATAGGTTACTAAGGTAACCAAAGGATATCTAAGCCGAATTTCAGAGGGAAGGTGAAGAAAAGAAGGCTGGAATTCAAGGAAGGATAAATTCTTTTGATGATGCTTTCTAAGATCCATTCAACAAATATTCTGTGTCGGGCATACTCTACAAGGTTGCTCTCTAGAATAAGGCATAGTTTAGCAAGGTATGTCATTTTTTCTATTACTCTTTTTCTGAGAGGTTCCAAGTAGTGACACCCGGAGGAATTGCATAAAACAAACTGAAGAACATTGTCTACTATTTTCAGATCTTTATTCATTACAGGTATATAGTTATGATTATTTCAAGTTAGGGTTGTTGACTAATCCCAAATTAGTCATGTGAGACTAAAGAAAAGTTTGATGAAAATGCTAGTCTCTTGTTGTTAAAATTAAAGAAGGTTTGCAGGTATGTGATCATATACACCAGGTCTATTACAGAGTTACAAATCATTTTTGGATGATGAAATTGATGAGGGATTTTGGTTAATGTACATGTTGGGTACATGGTTGAGACAGGTAGTTGATGAGTTGGAACATACTTGAGGTGTATAGTTGATGATGTTGGTACATATTGATGAGTAGTTGACACATGATTGGTACATACTTGGTACATGGTTGGATGCACTTGCTTATGTTACAGGTTGATTACAGGTTGTTTGACACATGTTGGTGCATGGTTGATGCACTTGTTTATGGTATCGGTTGATTACAGGTTGAGGTACATGTTGATGCATGGTTTAGGTTTATTGGTACAGGTTTATAACGATATATCTCACAGTAATAGTGTGACAGTGATTTCATCATTCTACTTCTACTTCAAGGCGGTTGGACGGGGCAAGGATAGGTGGTTGTAGACACCTTCCGGTTGTAGCTGAAGAACATAGGGGGTTGTAGTCTCCTTCTGGTTGTAGCCAAATAATAGGGGAGTTGGAGCTTCCCTTAGGTTGTATGCTGATAAACAAAAAGGTTGGAGCCTCCTTCTAGTTGCAGCTGGAAAACAAAGGAAGTTGGTGCTTTCAATGAATGTAATTCTTCAAGACATATAAGAAAAAAAATTATGTGGTTTTCTCCCACCTTGGGTTTCCACGTAAAACACTGGTGTACTGTGTATGTGTATGATTGTTCATTTGTTCATTGTTTATTTACTCTGCAGTTATGTTCAGGCTAAAATACAAGGGCAAGGGGTAAGTGCTAGGAGAAGTTTATGTCGATATATATGCGTAGAGATCACATGGTCAATATATGTTTATATATTGGAGGCATTGGCATAGGCCTTGGCTCTAACCGACATGTATCCCTTGCCATTTAGATGGGGAACTATAATCTTGATTTACATCTTTCCTTATATTTTTATGCATTTTTTTTAGTATCTTAATGAAATATATTCTTCTATCCTATTTTGCATCTTTTCTTGATATGCATAATTTTTCTTCCTTATGTTTTTTCTTTATTAATCCCTACCAAAGGTCAGGACTCTAGCGATCGATTCATCATTCACTGGTGATTATTTTGCCTTTGACTATTAAAATATTTATGCTTTCCAAGATTTTACATAAGAAAACCAAGATAGCTATTTTTTATTATAATTAAATTTCTTTTATCAATATTTCTATTGGCCAACATATTTGACCTCTTATTGCCCGGATGAATTTATTCCATAGTGCCGAGATGGATTTATTTCATGTTAGATAAACTAAGTTCGACCTCTTATTGCCGAGATGAATTTATTCCATGTTAGATAAATTTTGTTGTAGACTCTGGCATAAGTGCATTTTTGTAATGTTAAATTACCTAAGTTTATGAAAGATGGAAAGAGGGGATGACCGCCATACCTGAGTCATTTATGACAGTCAGTTATGTATGACAGCCAGGTATGACAGTCAGGGCTTTAAAAAATTCTGACAAATGATCAGCAGGTTGCTTGCCTTCGCCTTCACAACTCTCACCGCCTTCACAACTCTGCGACAACCGCAAAGAGCACCTCCTTCACACCTCTTTCACAAGAATGCCTCAACAATACTCATGACCATGGTTTCCAATTCAAATTTTGTGATGACACAACTCCAGGAGCAGGAAAAGCAGGCGAGACACCCATGGCTGGAGAAACTATCTGTAAGTCATTCAATCAAATATTTCTCTTTGTTATTAAAAAAACCGAAATTATCTTAAGAATCAAAGTTGAGTCATTGTTTCTTTTGAGCATATCCAGAATGTCTGTTTCCACTTGCACAATTGCTCTATATTGCTCTTTGTAAATGCATATTTCTCTTTGTAAACGCTTATGCATTAGGAGATCAGGTACCTACATGTAGATATGTGAAATAATTTACATTGCATTGCAGAGAGAGATATAAATACAAATGGTAAAATTGAAATTGCTTCTTTTCTCTGACATTAGATATTACATTTCATCAAAGTATGTAATTTTTTAAAGCAAGAACAAACATGCATATAATTCCAGCAATATAAAAGGATTGATAAATTGAGTGTAAAACATTAATTGATTTGTTTTCATACTGTATTTTTTTTATCATTACCTTGATGGCTATAACAGATTTTATTTTTCAAAGAATTCAATGTCTGTTTTTCTTATTCTTGCCCGCTCTGTTTTTTTTAAATTGATATGCATTTTCAATTCCTTTTTGTCCCTTGTTGGGTATTTTCATATGGATTCATCTGTTCATATAGGTGACACTCAATGTTGTCATTTGTGTGTGCAGAATTGTCTAGGAATCCAGTGCATGGATTTTCGGCTGGACTAGTGGATGATTCTAATATTTTTGAATGGAATGTAGCCATAATGGGGCCACTAGATACACTATAGTAAGTTTGAATTATCGTCAACGTTCTTGCTCCCCATTATATCAATGATAACCCTATTTTATGTCCATGGCAGAAAGAGAAGCAATGCGACTATCTATTCTTTCATTTTCTTCTTTAGAACAGAAGTGTGTCAGTTCAAAGCGTGATGTCTTCTTCTTTTAATGTCATTGACATTGTTATATTAAAGAAATAATCATCCATCATACACAAAATCAGCACCATTTAGGCATGAAATGACAGATCTGGTATTATAACTCCTAATAAAATATCCCCAACTAAAAATCCAGAATACTAAGAGATGATCAGCCTGACTATGCTAATTCGGTGTTAGCAGTGCTTATTGGATTAAGATGGTTTAATAGGACAATATTGCCAAGCTCCTCTTGCATTCATCACCATGGGCAGTATAATTTGTTTTTTTGCAGAGTTGCAGTTAAACTTTCAACAATTAGATTTAGGATGCATTTTAAATGTAATTTTTTTTTTCAAATGGAGAACATCTGTACTTGTTCTCCATTTGGAAAAATTCCTCTTTTACCAATTCGCTTCCAAAGGAACTACTTCCACAATCCAATCACTAATTCGTTTCAGAAAAATGACTACAACAAGCAACCAAGCACCAATCTGTTTCAGAAAAATGAGTTCAACAAAAAACCAAGCACCAATTCGTTTCAAAGAAACGATTTCAGTAAAAAAAAACTCATTTTTGGGGTCTGAAACTACCATTGAAATTTCCTTTACGTGCCTGTGCACTCATGACAAGGTATGTCGTTTGTTGATTCTCATGACAACATATATCATGTGAATACCAGTTTTGCACATGAAGAGAATTTCATGTGATATGAGAATGAGAAAACACCTTCCATGTGAGATGTACCACAAACCATGTGAGTGGTTGAGTCCCTACAGCTGTATGTGTGTGAATCTAAAGATATCAATTGCATGTTCTCATCTAGGGATTTTGGGAGATCTATACTTTTACTGTTATTGAGAAGTTGTTTGAGATAGCCATCTGCTTGAATTGAAATGAACAGATTCTTGCTAATGCTGCATATCTTTCGGAATTAATATATTTCTTCTTGATTTCCTATCATATGACTTCTTATCGTGTCTCTGTTTTGATTTCTTCAAGTTGGGGTTTTGATTTAGCTACTGTGAAGGCCATACTATACTACGGTAGTTGTAAATATTGTACTAGACAAGCAGATATGCAATTAGATGTGTACAAATTATTTTTTATATGCAATCAACTCTTACCTTAGCTTTAGAGGTTTTGCAGTTGAAGAATTCATTATTAGATAGTATGAACTTGAAAATGGTGAATGAAGGTAGACTAGATGGATGACCCTGATGCAGTCATCAAACATGCTTGGCTCTCTTCAAACTTGAAGTTGAAATCTACTGGGATATTTCACCATCATAGTGATACCTCTAGATTGAGACTGAACCAATCAAATAAGAAACCAGTTTTTTCAGATAATTGGAAGAAAAGACTTAGATGTGTGCTTAATGAGATTGAATCAAGTTACTGGAACTGCAAACATTGTCATTCAACGTAGGATTCACACAGAGCATCTCTCTTTGGTTTTTTTCTTTCTATGTAAATGCTTATGATATAGTAATCAAGGTTTCCCATTTGGATGCAATAACTCTACGACTTAAAACTCTTTGTTCCAGGAAATTAGAAATTCCAAAGTGGGGAATTATCTACTGCAAGTCCTGTTTATTCTACTCTTTCCTTTTATAAGCAGAAATATATCACTGGACTTTTCACAAACTTTGTTGACTTTTCTTTCCACTTTGGTTGATTTTACTTCTTGTTTTAGTTGTTTTATATCTTGCTTATCTCTAATTTTTGTCCCTTAGCCTTTTGATCATTATCATTAAATGCACACATAATCCTTGTATTGCATTCAAATATTTTGGATATTCTCCATGGTCTTAAGGTTAAGAATAATTTTTTCTAATAGTTTTCTTGGCATGCCTTTGGTTGAAAGTCTACCTGTTTCAATCATTAACCTATTTTATCATTTTTATTATTATTATTAGTACATAAATATTGTTCTTTTCCAAACATACCTCTTCACTTATTAATCTATTTTATCATTTTTTTTATTAGTACAGAAATATTGTTCTTTCCCAAACATACCTCTTATAGTTTTAAAATCTACCTACTTGGAAGATTTTAAGGATGGAAATTTATTTTAAAATGTAGAAACCTTGGCAAATATTACTAATCCTTCGTATGCCAACTAAATTTCTAAGGATTTTATATAGTTTTTATAAAATTTTGATGATTTTTAAGGTAAAATAATTTTATCCTATAGAATTTGGGTGAATCATTTTTAAAATAGCTAATCTCGTTTTTGGAAAAACCATGGAAAATTAGCCCATGAACAAAATTTAGCCCCTAAAATCATCCCTACCTACTTTTAACACATATTAGAAATAGATAATTTTATAAGTTTGAATTAGTTTACTTTAAGATAACAAAACATTACAAGAGGACAAGATTGTAAGTGAAATTTGTAAGTTTGTATTAGTTTACTTTAAAATAACAAAACAATCCATGAACAATTTATCATTACCAATATGTGTATAATTATTTTTTATCCAATATCTGATACGACAGGCCCTTTGTTCTATGTTTGTTGCATGAATTTGAATTTCATTTCAGAGTCTATATGAGAGTAAATATATTAAGGATGGAGATATATATAGTTTTAATTTAAATCATTCACCATTCAACTATGCATATCTTATTCTATACAATGATATATACAATGAATGATATATGCAATGATAGACAAAATTTTTCAAATTGCAATAATTTATGTTATAAATATTTTCCTCATATTAATACAAAAGAAGTTTAATACTTATTCCATAAGAATTAATACTATAGGGTATTTTATTAATACAAAAGAAGTTTAATACTTATTCCATAAGAATTGAGTTAATTGCACGCGTTTTGCATACTAAGATATTGCAAGCAACATGTACATGTTGTAGGCTTTTGTTACAGAGAAACTGTCATTCTATGATTTTCCTTAATAGAAGCTTTTATATTTTTGTTCTTATTCTATAAGATCAACGTAGTATTATAAGATGTTTCAAAGAAACTGTCATATTTTCGTTCTTACACTATTAAGATCAAGGTAGTCATTAAGTATCCTAATCTTTTGTTCTAGGCCGACTTTGCTTGAATTTTCAATAGCAATTATCTTGTTCTAGGTGTGCTTCGCTTGAATTTTCAACCACGGTTATCTTGTGAGAATGTCCTAATTTTTTTTTCAATTTCATGGGAAATGGAATAGGTAGATTTTATAGAATCATAAACAGTGAAATAGGCAGGTTTAGAGAGTTAAACTTATTTTCTATACATTTATATATATGTTTTGAAAACTGAATAAACTAAATGAGAAAAAATGAGTTATGGTCAAGATGAGTTGTTTGGTGATTTAGAGGTATACATCTAACTCACACTATATGGTAAAGGACATGAAAGTGTTTGGTGTTGGCTACATAACACTATATTTCTTTTATAAAATATTTAATCATCCCATGTTACATGGAAGCTTTAATGAATAATCATATAAACAAATTCATGTTTTTATATCACAAAAGTCAATGTTAATGAATAATTATATTAACAAATTCATGTTTTTGTATCACAAAAATCAATGTTGTTATTTTAATCCGATAACGTGTACCATATGCTAAATTATTTCGATGTTGGGTGGTGTGTTAATATTCCCAACAAGGCCTATTGAAGTCGGATACTGAAGTTACTGAAGTCAAATACTTTTGTTGAGAAATTCATGTATAGTGCTCCCTATGCTTTTGATCTAGGGCCTTTATGAAAATGACAAAATTTCCATTTACGCAATTACTTGCTAGACTTTAGTATTACATTATAGATACATTTGCTAGACTTTACATTATAGATGCATTTACTTCTATGAAAATGACAAAATTTCCATTTATATAATTCCTTGCTAGACTTTACATTATAGATGCATTTACTTCTATGAAAATGACAAAATTTCCATTTATGTAATTCCTTGATAGACTTTACAGAATAGATTCATTTACCTCTATCAAAATGAAAAACTTTCCATTTATGTAATTCCTTGATAGACTTTACAGTATAGATTCATTTACCTCTATCAAAATGACAAAATTTCCATTTATGTAATTCCTTGCTAGACTCTACATTATAGATGCATTTACTTTACATTATAGATACATTTACTTTAGTAGTAGTACTAGAGTTGTTTTGATTTCTTATATTATTTACTCTAGATCTTAAAATAGAGGAAGTGTTATGTCAATCATGATCACAATTACCTTCCTTCCTTACCTAGATCACTCTTAAATGAAGGCAACCAATTCAATCATCTCACTAAGTAGTAAGTAGTAAGACAGATGAGTTGTAGAGCATGACAAATCGATTGCAATTGCTTGGAGTCAAAATTGATGTTTTGGAGGTTGTCATTGCTTTGGATGCTGAGAGAAAAAACATGGACTATCTTTGTGTGCAACACACCTAGTAGGATGTAGCTTATACTCATCCCTATGTTTACTTTCTTAATTCCACTCTTAATTATTAACCTAGTAGGATGTAGGTTCTACTCATCCCTATGTCTACTTTCTTAATTCCGCTCTTAATTATTAACCTCGCAGGATGCAACTTCTACTCATCCCTATGTCTACTTTTTTAATTCCTCTCTTAATTGTTGAGTTGTACTTCAATGTCTTTTTTTTTCCATAACATTCCCAAATTCATTATCGGCAGGGACAAAGCCATTGTTGTGACACTTGTTTACCTAAGCAACTATATTTTTTGTGCTTATCTATTTATCTATATAGTGTATTTTTTATTTAGATAGTGTATTTTTATTTCACCATAAATTAAGGTTATATCTAACTCCTTGTTGTTTTTTATTTCACCATAACTTAAGGTTATATCTAACTCCTAATTGTTAGGACTCTAACTAATGGTTTCAAATAATATTTTTATCTTCACACCCATGCAAGACATGAAGCAATAAATGGCATCCAAACATGATTTTGAGGTGGTAGTGAGCAACATATTGAATGTCCATTTAGATGTCACTAGTAAATTCGGGTCATTTTTTACGGCTCTTTCGACGCTCTTGCAACGTTATGTCATGGATATTGTGAAAAATATTGGGTCTCCCAAACGTTTGCTCATGTGCCATGGAAAGTGCGATGAACCCAAAAAAACATTGCAAGAGCAACGACCCAAGGAAGGTTTTGCAAGCCCGACAACCAACATTGGTCGTCGCAATAAAGACAACCAACAGTTGGTGTCGCACAAGCAACAAAGAAGGGATATCGTCGCAAGAGCGACAAAAAAGGGAAATCATCGCAAGAGCGACAAGGAAGGGATGTCATCGACAAGGTAGGGATGTCATCGCAAGAGCAACAAAGAAGGGATATCGTCACAAGAGTGACAAGGTAGGGAGATCGTTGCAAGATCAACAAGTTAAGGATATTGTCTCAAGAGAGAGAAGGTGAATATTCTTGCGACGAAATAGCTATACTATTGACGAAAAGGATATCATCACAAAAATCCTTACCTTCGTCGCTCTTGCGATGACATATATTTATTTAAAAAAAAAAAAAAAAAAATTGATGCCCTTATTCATAGTATTTCTATCACTTTGAAATATTCTTATGTAAACACAAGAGTTTGAATGTGGTAATGTTGGTGTGTCATTATGAATAAGTTGTTTTGAAATTTGTATATTATTAGTACAACATAATATAAACTAAGGAAACTACTGAATAAAACAAAAATATAAAGGAAAAGTCTTAATATGGTAGAGACCCACTATCACTCAGATGAGTTCATCATGTCTCCCAATTTAGAAGCTTCCACCACCATTACAACTACCACTAATGCAAAAACTTCCATGTTCTTGACAAGTGATTTTATGGCCATGGAGATTAAAAAATAACAAATAGGACTAATGACACTTTATAATTGGTTCATAGTGAAATTCCTTACAACATAATTACTATAAAAATAATGAAACCACTAAAC
>JASDQU010241790.1:9119-29357 GCA_032191745.1 Picea mariana | reverse complement strand
CATTTATGTAATTCCTTGATAGACTTTACAGTATAGATTCATTTACCTCTATCAAAATGACAAAATTTCCATTTATGTAATTCCTTGCTAGACTCTACATTATAGATGCATTTACTTTACATTATAGATACATTTACTTTAGTAGTAGTACTAGAGTTGTTTTGATTTCTTATATTATTTACTCTAGATCTTAAAATAGAGGAAGTGTTATGTCAATCATGATCACAATTACCTTCCTTCCTTACCTAGATCACTCTTAAATGAAGGCAACCAATTCAATCATCTCACTAAGTAGTAAGTAGTAAGACAGATGAGTTGTAGAGCATGACAAATCGATTGCAATTGCTTGGAGTCAAAATTGATGTTTTGGAGGTTGTCATTGCTTTGGATGCTGAGAGAAAAAACATGGACTATCTTTGTGTGCAACACACCTAGTAGGATGTAGCTTATACTCATCCCTATGTTTACTTTCTTAATTCCACTCTTAATTATTAACCTAGTAGGATGTAGGTTCTACTCATCCCTATGTCTACTTTCTTAATTCCGCTCTTAATTATTAACCTCGCAGGATGCAACTTCTACTCATCCCTATGTCTACTTTTTTAATTCCTCTCTTAATTGTTGAGTTGTACTTCAATGTCTTTTTTTTTCCATAACATTCCCAAATTCATTATCGGCAGGGACAAAGCCATTGTTGTGACACTTGTTTACCTAAGCAACTATATTTTTTGTGCTTATCTATTTATCTATATAGTGTATTTTTTATTTAGATAGTGTATTTTTATTTCACCATAAATTAAGGTTATATCTAACTCCTTGTTGTTTTTTATTTCACCATAACTTAAGGTTATATCTAACTCCTAATTGTTAGGACTCTAACTAATGGTTTCAAATAATATTTTTATCTTCACACCCATGCAAGACATGAAGCAATAAATGGCATCCAAACATGATTTTGAGGTGGTAGTGAGCAACATATTGAATGTCCATTTAGATGTCACTAGTAAATTCGGGTCATTTTTTACGGCTCTTTCGACGCTCTTGCAACGTTATGTCATGGATATTGTGAAAAATATTGGGTCTCCCAAACGTTTGCTCATGTGCCATGGAAAGTGCGATGAACCCAAAAAAACATTGCAAGAGCAACGACCCAAGGAAGGTTTTGCAAGCCCGACAACCAACATTGGTCGTCGCAATAAAGACAACCAACAGTTGGTGTCGCACAAGCAACAAAGAAGGGATATCGTCGCAAGAGCGACAAAAAAGGGAAATCATCGCAAGAGCGACAAGGAAGGGATGTCATCGACAAGGTAGGGATGTCATCGCAAGAGCAACAAAGAAGGGATATCGTCACAAGAGTGACAAGGTAGGGAGATCGTTGCAAGATCAACAAGTTAAGGATATTGTCTCAAGAGAGAGAAGGTGAATATTCTTGCGACGAAATAGCTATACTATTGACGAAAAGGATATCATCACAAAAATCCTTACCTTCGTCGCTCTTGCGATGACATATATTTATTTAAAAAAAAAAAAAAAAAAATTGATGCCCTTATTCATAGTATTTCTATCACTTTGAAATATTCTTATGTAAACACAAGAGTTTGAATGTGGTAATGTTGGTGTGTCATTATGAATAAGTTGTTTTGAAATTTGTATATTATTAGTACAACATAATATAAACTAAGGAAACTACTGAATAAAACAAAAATATAAAGGAAAAGTCTTAATATGGTAGAGACCCACTATCACTCAGATGAGTTCATCATGTCTCCCAATTTAGAAGCTTCCACCACCATTACAACTACCACTAATGCAAAAACTTCCATGTTCTTGACAAGTGATTTTATGGCCATGGAGATTAAAAAATAACAAATAGGACTAATGACACTTTATAATTGGTTCATAGTGAAATTCCTTACAACATAATTACTATAAAAATAATGAAACCACTAAACCAATTATCATTTTTCACTTGCATACATCACATAAAAGAAATTTTACACATTAAAAACAAATTACAAAACTCGCAGACATTATACACAAAATTCTTGCAAATATATCCAATAAATTGATTACACACAATTTATAAAATCTACAGTTGTGATAATACGTTGTATACACAAAATTCTTGAAATGTATTCAATAAAGTGATTACATACAATTTCTAAAATCTACAGTTGTGATAATGAATTGTGTTTGTGATTGTTTCTCGTAACCAAATCTCCATTTTTTTGTTGAAAGATATAGGGTAGTTGGATACAATACACCCATTGACTCATCACTAGTGCATAATCCAATTTGATGTTATAAGCCTTACAATAAGTCTTTAATCAGTTCGAATAACACAATTTCTGTTCACCACATCATGCATCTCGAACCAATTGTAAGTTTTAGACTAATCAAAGTCTTTAGTTTTGATGGAAAACTACATAATAATAACATTCGTTACTAAAACTCCTTCAAACAATACTGAGGATAATATTAGAGAGTAATTGTATCAAACAATTGTTTATTATTTTGTTTATTTCATAATGCAAAGAAAAAGAAAGAAAGAGTTTAAATTTGAAGTCCCTTCACCTAAATTTGTTTGTTTCTAAAAAATATAGAGTTTAAACTTGAAGTCCATTCACCTAAATTTGTTTGTTTCTAAATTTCATCTAGCTGATGATAGTTGAAGTAGAAGTTTTTGAAGACTATTGAGTATTGTAAACTAGCAACAACCACTTTATAAAAGTGATTGATATACGCCGATCGACGCTATTAATTTGGATATGTGTAAAATGGCGTCGGTCGGCTTATATCAACCACTTTCATAAAGTGGTTGTTGCTAGTTGATGGTCAACATGCCTTGGGGACCACCATTGATGTAATGTAGTATTAATGATACATTAATGTATTAATGTAATGTATAAATTATTGAAGTACTAATTTACATTATTAACCAATACATTATTAAAATATTAATACATTAATAATGTATAACAATAATACATTAATAAAGTATTATTAAATCAAAAAATATAAAAAATATTAATACGCTAATAAAGTAATACATTATAAATACATTATTAAAGTATTAATACATTAATATAATATTATTAATTAAAACATTAATATATTAATAATGTATTATTAATAATTTATTATTAATTAATCCACTAATAAAGCATTGTAATAAGGTATTAAAGTATCTAAAAACACATTAATACATTAAAGTAATAAAGTATTAATAGTACATTAACAAAGTAATAATGTAGTAATTTTAAAGGATATTAAGCATGACCTTCAATAAGGTTGACCTTCATTGATTTTTGTTGACCATGGTTAACAGTTGTTGACCATAGTTGACCATGGTTGGCCATGAACATCATTGACAATGACTATGGTAGACATTGATCATTGTTGACCTTAACCATGACTATGGTTGATCATGACTTTGACTATGGTTGACTATACTTGACCATGACCATGCATAAAGAGGATTAATAAATTTCTAAATAAAAATATCAACAAGAATAATAATGAAATGTTTAGGAAATGTTTGACCATGGATGACTACGTCGACCATGACCATCGTTGACTGTGATAGACTACGATTGACTATGGTAGATGATGACTCCAAGGTTGACCATGATTATGAATATGGTAGACCATGACAATGGTTTCTTATGTTTGACCATAACAATGACCATGACCATGGTTTCTTATGTTTGACCATAACAATGACCATGACCATGGTTTACTTTGTTGCACCTTTTTTTACTTTGATTTACTATGGTTGACTATGGTTAAATAAGGTTGACCTTTGTTGACTATGACCATGGTTAATTGTGGTTGACCTTGGTTTACCATGACCATGCTTAATCTTGGTTAACCATGACCATGGTTAACTTTAGTAGACCTTCTTATACTTCAATTTATTATCATTGACGGTGGTTGACCATGGTTTCACATTAGCATGACCATGGTTGATTGTGGTTGACCTTGATCATGGTTGAACATGGTTGAAAATGGTTAACCATGGTTGGAAATTATTGTCCATGACACTGACCACGACCGTGGTTAACTTTGCTAGACTTCTATTGACTTTGGTTTACTATGGTTGGCCATGGTTGACCATGGTTGAGCATAACCTTCAATATGGTTGACCTTGGTTGACCATGGTTGACAATGGTTAACCATGTTTGACAGTTGTCCATAGAGTACTATGGATGGGAATGACCATTGTTGACCATGACTATGGATTAAATTCACCGTGTTTGACCTTAACTATGACTATGGTTGACCATAGTTGACTATGGTTTTCCATGGCTAGCTATGGTTAGGTATGGTTGAGCTTGACATGGACCAAAGTTGATTATTGTTGATCATGGTTCACTATGGTTGACCATGACCATGGTTGATTATGGTTGACTAAGGATGACTATCATTGACCATGGCTGACCTTCATAGACCATGTAGAGCTCATTATGGTGGATCATGTTGATTATGTTTAACCATGGTTTACTATGGCACTATCACATTCCAATGTTGATTAGGTTTTGTTCGTCACATTCTGACATCACGTTTTGTTTCTCACATGACATCATAAGATTATGGTCATCACATTACCAAGTAGGGTTTTTGTTTGTGACATAATGGCATTGGAATAAGTATATCACATTCCAAAAGTGGGTTATTTTTGTCACATTGCGATGTCAGGAAATGTTCATTGCATTTCAATGTTGAGATATGTTTGACACATTGCGACATATCATTTGGAAAGTAGTAGACCTTCTTATACTTTGGTTTACTATCATTGACTGTGGTTGACCATGGTTGCACATTA
Organism: Picea mariana; assembly: GCA_032191745.1. Taxonomy (NCBI): domain Eukaryota; kingdom Viridiplantae; phylum Streptophyta; class Pinopsida; order Pinales; family Pinaceae; genus Picea; species Picea mariana. The sequence goes on along the minus strand of JASDQU010241790.1, from coordinate 24,529 downwards.
GCATGACCATGGTTGATTGTGGTTGACCTTGATCATGGTTGAAAATGGTTAACCATGGTTGAAAATTATTGTCCATGACACTGACCACGACCGTGGTTAACTTTGCTAGACTTCTATTGACTTTGGTTTACTATGGTTGACCATGGTTGAGCATAACCTTCAATATGGTTGACCTTGGTTGACCATGGTTGATAATGGTTAACCATGTTTGACAGTTGTTGTACATAGAGTACTATGGATGGGCATGACCATGGTTGACCATGACTATGGATGAAATTCATCGTGTTTGACCTTAAATATGAATATGGTTGACCATGGTTGACTATGGTTCTCCATGGATGGCTATGGTTAGGTATGGTTGATCTTGACATGGACCAAATTTGATTATTGTTGATCATGGTTCACTATGGTTGACCATGACCATGGTTGATTATGGTTGAATAAGGATGACTATCATTGACCATGCCCATGGTTGACCTTCATAGACCATGTAGAGCTCATTATGGTGGATCATGTTGATTATGTTTAACCATGGTTTACTATGGCACTATCACATTCCAATGTTGATCAGGTTTTGTTCGTCACATTCCGACATCACATTTTGTTTCTCACATGACATCGTAAGGTTATGGTCATCACGTTACCAAGTAGGGTTTTTGTTTGTGACATAATGGCATTGGAATAAGTATATCACATTCCAAAAGTGGGTTATTTTTGTCACATTGCGATGTCAGGAAATGTTCATCGCATTTCAATGTTGAGATATGTTTGACACATTGCGACATAGGGTGTGTACATCACATTGTGACAATGGGATTTGTTCATCATATTATGACATTTGTAAAAGTTTATCACATTGCGATGTCAATATATTTGTTTCACATAGCAATGTGAGGGTATATTTGACACATTGTGAGGACAGGGATATGATTGTCACATTGGAATGACGGGGCTATTTTCATCATAATGCGATGCTACAGTGTTCATCGGATATTGATGTTACTATGTTCGTCACATTGTGATGGCAGGGATATGCTTGTCACATTGTGATGACATGGTTGTGTTCGTCACATTGTAACGAAAAGGATATGCACGTCACGTGGTGATGACATGGGTATGCTCATCACATTGGGACAACGGGGATATGCGCGTCACATGGTGATGACATAGTTGTGTTCGTCACATTGCAACATTGGACTGTTTGTTAGACTGCAACGTTACTATGTTCATCACATTGTGACATTACTATATATTTGTCACATTGCAATATAACTATATTCATCACATTGCAACATCTGTTTTTGTTCATCAAATTTCAACATTGAGTTATGTTCATCATGTGACAAGGTTTGTTTGTGTTCGACATATTACAAAAATATGTGTACATCACATTGGAGACTGGGCTATGTTCTTCACATGTGATGTTTGGAAATGTTTGTCACAATGTAATGTTAATATATTTGATTCGCATTGCAATGTCAGGATATGTTTGACACATTGTGAGAACATGGATATGCTCATCGCATTGCGACATCACTATATTTGTCACATTGCAACATTACTATCTTCATCACGTTGCAACGTCTAGGTTTGTTTATCAAATTGCAACATAGATTTATGTTAATCACATGACAAGATTGGTTTGTGTTCGACATGTTACGAAAATGTATGTACATCACATTGCGACAATGGGATATGTTCATCACATGTGGCATTTGGAAATTTTTGTTACATTGTGATGTCAGTATATTTGCATGACATTGCAACGTGGGGATTTGTTTGACACATTGCAAGGACATGGATATGCTCATCACATTATGATGAAAGGGATATGTTCGTTAGATTGTGATGTTACATTGTTCATCAGATTGTTATGTAACTATGTTCATCACATTGCAATGACAAGGATATGATCGTCACATTATGACGACATGTCTGTGTTCGTCATATTACTATGTTACAATGTTGGTTTCATTGTGATGTAACTATGTTTGTCACATTGCAATGATAAGGAAATGCTCGTCACAGCGTGACGACATGGCTATGGTCATCACGTTGTGATGTTGCACTATTTTTCATATTGCGACATTGCATTATTTGTCAAATTACGACATTACTATGTTCATCACATTACTATTTTTGTCACGCTGCAACGTTCGATTGCAACATTAATATCTTCCCCGAACTGCAACATTCAATTTTGTTCGTCAAATTGCAACATAGATTTATGTTCATCACATGACAAGGTTAGTTTTTGTTCGACATATTAAGAAATTCCAACACTCGATGGTTTTAATTAGGATTCATTTCATATTTGGTTTATCAACTTGAAATTAAAATTTGATACTTTGCAAGCTAGTACCTTGATTCAAATACAAATATGAAATTAGGAATCATTAACATATCTACTAGAAAATTTATTCTAACCTATAACAAATATATTAAATTCTCACAACTAGAAGTTGGTTTACATTGAGAGTTCCCTTCCACACGGCCATTTGTCTTCATTATTATTGCATGCATGACATTGTCCTTCAGATACATCACCCTGCAATTCTTCTTGATAGAACTTTATTACATTAATGGCAAGTGTCACATTATTGCACTTTATTACATTAATGGCAAGTGTCACATTATTCCACTTTATTACAATGCATTAGTAAGTGCTTCAATATGAGACAATGGAGTTTAATCTTTGAACAAGTGGGTGTGTGAGTCAAATTTGAGTCCAAAAACCCTCCCATATCATTAAGGCATGTGAATAGTCTATCCATGTGAAATTTCAGTGCATACAGAAACAATTTGAAAAAAATTCAACGTTGGCCCCATTCACAGGTCGTTGTTTCCCATGTCTATTCCTAGTATAATTTTTGTTTGTTGTTCCTTTTAAAATTCGTTCGACAGTACACACGTTCCCACATCTAGTACTGCAAGGGAATATTTTTATGGTGTTGATTAAGAAATCAATGAAAAAGAGAGATTTTTCATCGCAACTATGACACACATACATTGTATATACATTAATGTAGAACCTGGGAGAAAAATGAAGAAAGGTTGATGCAAACTTAAAACTTGCGTCAACCAATTTGTGTACTTTGAAAGAAAAATAGGGTTTATGGTTTACATGATGAATTGATGATGGAAAAAAGTGGGTGTGTGAGTCCAATTTGAGTCCAAAACCCTCCCATATCATTAAGGCATGTGAATAGTCTATCCATGTGAAATTTCAGTGCATACAGAAACAATTTGAAAAAATTTCAATGTTGACCCCATTCACAGGTCACTGTTGCCCATGTATAGTCCTAGTAAAATATATGTTCATTGTTCCTTTTAAAATTCGTTCTAAAGTACACACGTCCCTGCATCTAGTACTGCAATGGCATATTTTTATGGTGTTGATTAAACAATGAACGAAAAAGAGGGATTTTTCATCACAACTATGAAACACATACATTGTATATACAATAATGCCAAACCTGAAAGAAAAATGAAGAAAGGTTGATGCAAACTTAAAACTTGTTTCAACCAATTTGTGTACTTTGAAAGAAAAATAGGGTTTATGGTTTACATGATGAATTGATGATGGAAACAAGTGGGTGTGTAGTCAAATTTGATTCCATAAACCCTTCCATATCGTTAAGGCATGTGAATAGTCTATCCATGTGAAACTTCAGTGCATATAGAAACAATTTGAAAAAATTTCAATGTTGGCTCCATTCACGGGTCATTGTTTCTGATGTCCAGTCCTAGTACAATGTTTGTTCCTTGTTCCTTTTAAAATTCATTCGATGGTACACACGCCCATGCATCTAGTACTACAAGGGAGTATTTTTATGGTGTTGATTAAGAAATCAACAAAAAAGATGGATTTTTCATCACAACTATGAAACGCATACATTGTTATACATTAATGTAGAACCTGAAAGAAAAATGAAGAAATGTTGATGCAAACTTAAAAATTGTGTCAACCAGTTTGTGCACTTTGAAAGAAAAATAGGCTTTATGGTTTACATGATGAATTGATGATGGAAAAAAGTGGGTGTGTGAGTCAAATTTGAGTCCAGAAACCTCCTATATCGTTAAGGCATGTGAATAGTTTATCCATGTCAAATTTCAATGCATACAGAAACAGTTTGAAAAAATTTCAACATTGGCCCCATTCACAGGTCATTGTTGCCCATGTCTAGTCCTAGTACAATTTATGTTCAGTTCGACAGTACAAACGTCCTCGCATCTAGTACTGCAAGGGAATATTTTTATGGTGTTGATTAATAAATCAACGAAAAAGAGGTATTTTTCATCACAACTATGACACACATACATTGTATATACATTAATGTAAAACCTGATAGAAAAATGAAGAAAGGATGATGCAAACTTAAAACTTGGGTCAACCAATTTGTGTACTTTGAAAGAAAAATAAGGTTTATGGTTTACATGATGAATTGATGATGGAAACAAGTGGGTGTGTGAGTCATATTTTAGTCCAGAAAACCTCCCATATCATCAAGGCATGTGAATAGTCTATCCATGTCAAATGTCAGTGCATACAGAAACAAATTGAAAAAAATTCAACGTTGGCCCCATTCACAGGTCATACAACAATGATGACATTTATTGATCATTCCAGGTATATATCTCATTCATGATGCCAACATCATATCATCTCATGCATATTTAAACCTTATTGCAGCATTGATTGCATTATGGTAGCTTATTTTAACTATATATTTCTCCACAAGAAAGAGAGAGTCAAATTTATTTTAAAAGAGATTAATAACAGTTTATACTTGCATTTTTAATGAATTAATTCTTCGGTGACGGGGGTTCATAGCCATATAGCACTTTAAATTGGGTAATTTTGTAGGTAGAATAATACATAATAGCATACCAATATTTCGTTAGATGGAACCACCACATACATTTCCTTTGTTTATCCCATGTGTACATTTGAAGATACTTGCGACGAATTAGATACACTTGGAACCACCTCATCCATTTCCTTTGTTTATCCCATGTAAAATTCTTGCGACGAATTATATACTATTGACGAACTTTTTTTGCCAATAGTATAGCTAATTCGTCACAAGATTATTTACATTCGTCGCTCTTGTGACAATATCCTTTCCTTGTCTCTTGCCGACAAATTCCCTATTTTGTCTCTCTTTCTGACGAAAAAGTTTTCATAAGTGATGGGTACTAAATTATCCTCAATTATTATCCTTCATTTTCTCCTCTATCTATTATACTTCTTTTCACACCACCATATATATCAATATTTCTTGAAGGCTAAAAAGATCAACATCAACTTAGAAGAGAATCCAATATCATATTGATCTACTTCTATAGAGACTACTCTCTCTATGTTTTAAAAGATAGCTACATGAAAATACACTTAAATGACAAATTCTAACACTTGATGGTTTTAATTAGGATTCATTTCATATTTGATTTATCAACTTGAAATTAAAATTTGATACTTTGTAAGCTAGTACCTTGAGTCAAATACAAATATGCAATTATGAATCATTAATGTATCTACTAGAACATATGAAAAATGGGGTTTATGGTTTACATGATGAATTGATGATGGAAACAAGTGGGTGTGTGAGTCAAATTTGAGTCCAAAAACCCTCCCATATCATTAAGACATGAAAATATCCTATCCATGTCAAATTTCAGTGCATACAGAAAAATATGGATTTCTCATCACAACAAAAAGTTCAAACGAAATGAGGCCAAGATCAGATATATATTAGAGTGGGTGCAGTGTGAGTCATATTTGAGTTTGGAAATGCACGTTCTTCTTGCCACATAAATCATGGGCCAAATTCCCATGTTTTCAAACAGTTTCAACGAAAATTCTATAGAAATGACAAACACGTTCATCAAAACTTTGTTGATGCAATACTATGACAACAACATTGATGACATCTACGATCATGATGGTATAAAAATGAAAGAGCTTCTCTTGGTTTCAAGAATAATTTATCCTCTATTGAACAAAGCCAACCACATGAAGGTGGAATATCATATGGCCCCTCCCCTCCCCCTCACATCACTCTCAATTGATCTCCAATACCCAATCTATAAAATAGAAAATAATCAAAAGCAATGTCCTAGTAAGATTCATGCATATAAACTACAAAAACAAAAATTAATGAAGGTAAATGAAATTATGTGTTTGTAAATGATATTTTTAGTTTACCACGTACTTTAGTATATTGGAAACTATTTTCAAGTTTCACATAGTAATTAAACAACATGTAACATAGGATATAAAAACGTCGCATAAAACTTAAAAACATGTAATTAACCCATGACATTATAAGTAAATTATTTTAAGAGAATAATTCATACAAATTAAAATATATAGTCACATACCTAATCCAACTCAACATCTGTGTAATCATTCTTATTTTGTATCTTGATCTTCTTCATCGAACTCAACATCTGTATCATCATCCGGTTCAGAAACGATGTTGAAAGGATTGATGATATCATCATCATCATCAATGTCATTTTCGAGCATATTTTCATCGACATCATCATCAAGAATTGCAATATTGTCTCTTACACCTAGATCATGATTTTCTTTGTCTTCTTCATATGTTGACCCTACATGATCTTCTGGCTCTGTTTGATCTGGTGAATCATCTTCTTGATATTCAATATCATCTTCTTCCTGTAAATTATTATACTTAACTAGCCTTCCTCTTCGATCATATCTAACAACAAATGACCAATCCCTCTCACCTAGAACATTTGAGTAGAAGACCTATTCACATTGGCTTGAAAAACCATAGCGATCATGTCCTCTTTCAAACACCATTGTTTCAATCATTGGAAATGTGTTGGCATGTTGAATAACAGTTATTTCCTCATCATGTTCATGCATTCATAACCTATACCATTTGACATCGAACATAACTAATTTGAAGAAATTAAAGTCACACTCAAGTATATCGTTTAAATACCCATAATATCTATTTTTAGATTCTCGAGGATGTCTGTCACTCCTAGAGGAAACATTAGTGACCTGGAATACTGCAGTGATCCCACTATCAAAAGTTTTCCTAGTTTCATCCAACTGTTTGATGCGAAATTTACAACCATTGCATTGCATAGCCTTGTGGTGTTTCAAATGCAATATGCCAGATATGTAAAAGATGCATTATCAATTAATAAATTAACATATATATTTATATGACTTGGAAAGTATCTGGAAAATACAGTACACATGTAGTCACATTAATATAATATAAAATAACTAAACAAAATGGGTGAATTTGTTTTCATGTCCATCTTTCAAACCATATGCTAAATCAATTTCCCTTTGTGTAACATTGGCATCTCCATTACGACGATCTTCTCTAAACAATTCAGATAGTCGTTGCCATGATAACCTACCTCCATTATGTTGTTTACATCTTTCAATCCATAAATTCATCCAGTCAAGATTGTTTGCAATGTATAAATGGAGTGCATCCCACTCTTGAGCAACTGAATCAAAAAATCATAATTCACCAATATTAAATATTAGTTATAACATCCATGCATGTTATAAATATTAATAATTTATGAAATAACATATATTAATATATTAATGAGTATGATCATATACACACAAAAAAAAACTTTATATGTATTATTAATATAAATCTCCACAATTATTAATATATTACCTCATTTTTTTCATTCTACCTTTCCACAACAGGTGCTCCTAATCTTCATTTTTTTTAATGGAGTTCACATCCCAAATGTGATCCACTGCATGCATAGTTGGCACTGTTAATTTAGGAAGATACTGACTAATATACACCATGGATTGATATACCATATATCCCTCCACCATAGAACCCTCAAGACGTGATCTTTATCTAAACAACACCTTTAATGATTTCAAGTGCCTCTCCACCATCCACATTGACCTTGTGTGAACAGGTCCACAAATTTCAATCTCCTCAACTTGGTGTATGAGGTAGTGTTCTTGTGCATTGAAAAATGTTGGAGGTATATACTTTTTCATTTCACACATTAAACGAGGAATTTCTCTCTTCCAATACTTTATATCATCTTCATGGATTTATTTCAGTGACAACCATCTACATGAGATCATGACACAAGAAAATAACATGTTTCAACATAACATAATATAATATATTACATTACAAGTAAAACACATGTCATTAAGTACAACAACAAATTGAAAGAACATTTTGCATATAAATCACAACTACTTACCTCATGTATTTTCCAAGATAATATATAACTTGTTTGATGTTGTTGTCAAATTCGTTTGGGAGAGATAGCAGTAGAACATACTGTAACAAAAAAAATGAATCGTTATTTGTTTCGACCAAAGTAGACAAAAAAAATAAAAATAAATAAAACATGTATAAGGCCAATATATATAAATATGTATACCAAAATTATTACCTTAATAAAGGTATGCCAATCATGTATTTTTACCCCACCAAATTCACCTTTCTTCGTTAAGATATTATTTATGTTTGAAGCAAAACCCGTGGGAAATTTAATTCTTTGAGTGACCTCTTTTACATCATTTCTTTGTTGCTCTGTTAATAACCATGGAAGGTTATTTCGGTCTAGTCCATCTCTATTTGATTGGATCACACTTCGCTTTGCATGAATGGCTTCATGAATGTCAGTACAAATTTTGACAATTTTTTCTTTATCCCTCCTACCATCTATGATTCGACATAACGTTTCTATCACATTCTTCCCGATATGCATTGTATCAAACAAATGAGCTATTTTTATCTCCTCATAGTAGGAAAACATCATGAATTGAGTGGGATAACATTTCATTCCTCGTGGAATCCCATTATTAATACCTTCATGATGGAGGCCTTCATGAAACATTAAAGAAATCACAAAAATAATTATCAAATACAGTAAAATAAATTCAATGATTAAAATAAACATTCAAAACATTACATGATATACGATACATAAAGAAATTCTGTACCTTGACGATTTTTATTATATTCCAACCTCCATAGGTGAGGTGTCATTCTTCGTGGTTTTAAACCAGTCTTTTCTTCCCCATTGAAAAAATGTTTTTTAGTACTACAATACCTATGGTTCTTAGGGAGGAGGTTCATATACTCATCAAACACCACCTTTCCTAAAATTTTTGAATGACAATACTTCATCTTAGGACCACAAATTGAACATGCAAATTTACCCTTTGTCTGAATACTTGCAACAAATGGATTAATGTCAATTATACGATGAGATTATTTAAAAATTAAACATGCCACGCGATATCTTTAAATATGTAAATAGTATTAAAGAGAAATAGAATGCTACATACCACAAAAATGTGTTAGTCCTGGGGCATCATGAATTGTCCATAAAAGTATTCCATGGAAATTAAATTTCTTCTCCCCGATTGGTTTACAGATGTCATACATAGTGATGCCAGCCCATAACTTTAGTAGCTTGTCGATAAGAGGCTCGATATATACATTCATATCTTTAACCTGGTACTTACCTAATTTTTTGAAATTACACATAATTACTATAACCATGATATGTATATATAAGTAAATAAATAAACAAAAGATATTATGCAAAAAATGAAACAAATGAAAATGTTAGATTCAAAAAATTAATGTAAACAAATACCTGGAACAATCATTGTGAACATTATGTGCTCCCTCTTTATTGACATCCAAGGAGGAATGTTATTGTTGATAACAAAAAGAGGCCACACTGAGTAAATAGACCTAATCTCTCTGAATGGAATAACACCGTCAGTTTCCAATGAAAGCCTAACATTACAAGGTTCATCTTTGAAATCTGTCCATTTTTCCTCAATGTCCCTAAATGCATAACCATTGATAGGCATTCAAAGAACACCATCTCCACTTCTATTACGTGCATGGTAATCCGTAAATTGTGTTATGCTTTCGCACCTGAACAATCATTGCAAACGTGGAATTATAGGAATATGATGAAGAACCTTTTGAGACACCCTTTTTGTTACTTGATCGGTTCGATATCTACTGATAATACATTGTGTGCATTTTGTTTTTGAAGCGTGTTGTCAATAATATATAATATGATCATTAGGAAATGCATCTATAGTTTGATAATCCATTCCAATGTCTTTCATAATGGCATGCAAATATTGATATGTGCGAGGTAAAATATTTGACGATGGTAACAAAAAATCACCTAACAATCTGCAACATAACAAATAACTAGTTAATGTAAATAATATTAATCGTAAAAATTGCATTCTTATTTTACACATTAATTAACACTAAAAAAAAATAGAATAAAGTAAACATTTATGTATAGTATGAGATGAAACATATTACATACCTTAGGATCTGTGTCATACAAGTCTTCGACAAATTATTCATAACCTTTAAGTTCACTAGCAACAATGTAGTGGAGTGAATATTTTATCTTGATCCTTCATAAAGTCGTTTATTTGCCTTTTCTAATAGAGGTTCATCATAAATACCATCACTGTCACCATCCTTATCCAACTAAGAAAACAAATCTTGGATCATTTGATTTGTCCCATCATCTTCTTCCATGGGATCATTAACTTGATTTGTCCCATCATCTTCTTCCATTAGATCCTCATTTGCTTGATCATGTTCCTCAGCTTGTACAACATCATTTCTACTACTACTTTGTGCAACATTTTGTGGAAAGTTAGAGGGAAACTCTAACTTTATAATTACAAACAATCATGCAAAATTAGTGTGTACTATAAAAAACATTCAAACAATATATATACATATATATAATTTTATATAAAATTGACAATGTAAAAATAGATAATGAATATATAGCTAGTTACCATGGGACAATATTCATTCGATCCGCTATCAATGTGTCCATATTTCCTACAATGTTTTGTAGTTGTTGCTATTAAACTTCTTACGGGACATATGAGACAACATTTTTGCAAGAGAAATAACATCTACCATCACCCTTTTCACCCAATTTACTTTTTTCCCACCTCTAATATTCTGGGACATTCTTCCACAAAAAAATACCCTTTTCTGAACCGTCGTTGTTATAGCAAGATTGTCGCAACATCTCCAATTCGTAAAATATTTATAGATATTTTTTTCATCGCAATAGCGATGAACATTGACCAAATCAATGTTGACTTTGTCAAACAGTATAACGGTCAATGTTGGCTTTATCGAATAGTGTAACGGTCAATGGTTATTGTCGCTCTTACGATGAAAGTTGACCAAATCAATGTTGACTTTGTCAAAGAGTATAACAGACAATATTGACTTTATCAAATAGTGTAACAGTCAATGGTTATCATCACTCTTGCAACGAATGCATAAGTTCGACGCAAGAGCGACGATAGTCCACTATCTTCATGTTCATCGCAAGAGAGATGAACTTATGGATTCGTCAATAGAGCGACGAATACAGGTTGGATTTATAATAAAATTGAAAAATTGAACTCTTTCTCTTGAATTTTGCGACGAAAGGGTACTTTTGTCGCAAGAAGTCATCGCAAAGTTTTCAATATGTAGTAGTGTGTTGTCATCTTATTGGAATCATGATTTTTTCTTTCTACCTCCTTTATCCAATATAGTGCAATCCCAAGTGGTGATAATAATTGACATTACTAATGAGACTAACATTGATCCCTTAGCATCTACCAACTATTATTGATTAAACCCTACAAAAGTAAAGTGTTGAGATGTATGAATAGTTTGTGTAACTAATGCACTTTCCCTTCTTCATGTTCAACATCCACCAACTTATTTGGAGCTTATTCACCCTTCAAAGTGCAAGTCAAATTGGATATCTCATAGTTTGAGGGAAAATCAATGCCAAGTCACTTGATTCACTATAGAAAAATTAGGCTTACTTCATTTTGTATTGTTCCATGGATGAGGATAATATAACCGATGTAATATTGAATTGTGTGTGGCATATACTCTATTGTCTTTGTCTTGCACCTTGTGCAATATAAGCAATTTCACACACTTGTTGATATTCAATGGGGTTGTTAAGTGTCATAGAAAAAAAATGCTCAACCAACAAAAAGATTGTAGGACTTAGAAAATACTATTCACATTATATGTAAATAAAGGTTAGAGTCATATTAGTATATCTCAAAATTTATATCATTCACATAGTTTAGGATAGAAGAAGTGGAAGCATTATACAATTAATTGGACAACACAAATGTGTGTACTAAGGAAATCAAATTACTTTGAATTCCATAAGTTTGTATTTCTATTTGTCATTACATTAGTGTACTTGAAGGGAGAAGAAGATGTAGGAATCATTCAAAGATGATTTTTTCCACACCTTTGTGCCAAATTTCTAATGAACTCTTGGTCCAATTGTTCTAGCTATAATTTCAAATTGAGGTGTGTTATTGTTGTGCCTTTGCAACATGGCAATGTTGCATAGTTGATGTATTATTGTGACCTAAGTACTTGCATGATGTTGATGCAACACAAAGGTTATATATTTTGTTTTCAAGCACAAATACTCTATATAATTCTATTTCATCCTTCTACACAACTATGCATTGCTAATATATGCATGAAGTTTTGTCACACATCCCTACATATTTTAATCTCTATAAGATCATATCATTTTATTAATGTCCATAAAATGACCACAAAAGTAGGTCAATGGGGCTAGAGGATACATCCAATGTCAGTACAATGTGGGAGTGCAAAAACAACTCCCATATTTAAGCATATGCATTTCTTCTTTGTACAATGACCAACTATGACCTTAAAAAAAATTCTCTTTCTCTTTTAGGATTACAATATAATTTTTTGACCTTAGCATAGTTTCTAACTCCAACATCAAGCCCGACCTACACACAGTTGCAAGCCTCATAATAAGTAGCAATAACAACACACAAACACAAGATCTTATAATCCCTATGTGCACTATTTAAAACTTAAAATGTTATTCTTAACATTGAAACCCATGGAAGTGTTAGTGCAAAAATTGCATGAGAATTCAAGTAGTAACAACATGACACACCTGATGATGAGAATGTAATAAAAATTATGCCAATGTGTCTAGTCAATGCCAAATCTAGCAACCCAATTCCTACATACTCAACCCTATATAGTTCATGTGACCAGTTACAATATCCCCAATAGACCACATAGGATTATGTGTCACCTTTCAATTTGTGATTGATGATGTGGAACATGCCATGTGGCACCATCCTAATGGTTGGTATTTACATGGGACCTTTTAATTTGTGATTGATGATGTGGCACATGCCATGTGGCACTATCCTAATGGGTGGTGTTGATGTGGCATCATCATGAAGGCTAGTGCTCATGATGTGGCATTTGACAACTACTTGATGGATAGTGTTGAGGTGGCATGTGCCACATGGAACCTTTCAATTTGTTCTTTATATCAATTAGGCATCTATATATATATATATATATATATATATAAGGATAAATTATTGATGCCTTGGACATACTTGGGATGCCAAAACATCGAAACACCAACTCTAGATCAACATGGAGTCTATACGATTGATGGTTAGGAAGGCTCTTTGCTCATGTTTGACATTAGTCAAGCATTAACACTTGTAATGTTTAATAAATATACCTTGCGTGAAACCAATTTTCTCCTCCTAAACAATCTATACGGCCACTCCCCACATACAAATTGCAAGAGCCATAGCCAAAATATTATCAGAGACACTAAGAAGGGTAATGGGATTCCAATCCTTAATGGAATCACAAGAGGAAATTTGAGGAGTTAACTTATAACTCATTGGTTAAGATAGTTTGTTAAGTTACATAAGGAAAAAACCCCATTTTCCATGTGACAAAGGTGTTCTCTAACTGTATCCCACATTGCCCTAAAAAAATCACAAGAAAATCCATTACTTCCAAGAGACTTAACACTCTTCATCGAAGACATTGCAGAAAATAGATCCTCCTTGGAAAGAATAGACTCTAACCTACCTCAATCCACCATGTTGAACTTCTCGGGGACTACTTGATAATAGGCTCTCCTAGATACCAAAATAGAGTTTAAAAGTTGATAAGAAGAAAATGTGCCAAAAATGCAAACTAAATAACTCTCTAATATTGGAGGATTACTCATCCATAGACCCATCCTCCCAATGGAGACCTGACATTTGATTAATGAAGACTCCACACTTATGAAAATAAAATAATAATTTAGACCAACATCTCCTTCATTATTCCATTAAATATGACCTTGAACCTTGTCCCCCTTGAAAATATATTCTTCATCTCTCTAAACTATAGTCTCCCACTTCAATGTATCTTATTGAAGTGTGATATTGTGCAAATCCTCCTCCAAGAATGTATATGCCTATTTATAGCTACCTTTTAGAAATATTCAAATCCCACCCCCTATTGCAAGTAATCAATCAAACCCAGCAGTGACATCCCGCTCTTGCACACACTGAGTGAACTTATTCTTTGAGGACACTTGCTCGCAAGTGATCTAGATTATTATACTTTTAAACATTGATTTGGATTATGAGGTGTTATGGGTTGATGACATGTTGTTTTGCTGCCTTGACATAGACAGGTGCTATTGACTCAGTTTTACTGAGTGTGCAGGATTTTGGACCTCGAGGATGCAGAGGCATCGATGGAACCCCTTGGACTCTAGATCGAGTCGGGGAGTGAACTATTGGGGTTTGATTGTTTTATATGTGATATTAGTGCATCTAATTAGATGATATGATTATGGATATATTTCTGACATGATTTGTTGATGATGCAGGTTGACGATAGCTTGCCGACCAGACTCACATATGGAGTAGAGGGGTCACGCAGGACTACCAGAGATGTTGAGGGAGAGGTGTGGACAACAACCCTGCCACAACCTACTAGCACTCCCGTTGTGGCTCGAACTATAGGTTAACGATTATCTAGTTCGAGAGGACCCACGATGTCGTGAGGGAAAACTGCAACAGTCGCCAACGATGATTCTAAGGGACGTGCAATAAGGGAGGTGCCTTATTCCTTAGAGGCTCTTAGTCTCCCATGAGATCACCTAGTGGAGTATTGACTCTAGGGGGTTTTGATGTCTACCAAGTCAGTCAAGAGGCGAGTGGCACCCTTGGAGCATGTGGTGCATCCTAAAGGGCATGTTGCACAAGAAAAATGGAAAGAGGCAAGTGGCACCCTTGGAGCATGTAGTGCGTCCTAAAGGGCACGTCGTGCAAGAGAAACAGAAAGAGGCGAGTGGCACCCTTGGAGTACCTAGTGCATCCTCAAGGGCATGTCGCGTTGTTATTTAATAATTGGATAAACCTAGATGGGTTTAGGACAAATAATGTGTTAAGAAAGATTAAAAATTTTCCCCTAATAAAATGTCACCTAGCCTAGGAAAATAAAGTCTAGGTCTAAATT
>JASDQU010241789.1:45441-74267 GCA_032191745.1 Picea mariana | reverse complement strand
TGGGTGAACCACGTAAATCTGTGTCTCTCTTGTATTGTGTGTCTTCTGTGTTTTGTTTCTGCATTTGTTTTATTTTATTGCTCCGCGGTCCTGTTTTTTTAACAGAATGTTCTAGTTATATTGTTGTTATTTTGCCATTACTAGCATTTTATTTCAGTTCTGCATACATTTTATATCTGGTATATTATACACTTTTTCTTTTTCGCATTTTTGCTAATGCTGCTACTCCAACTCTACAATCTTTCCATGTTGCAACACCGTTGATTTGTTAGTACTGCAACTATATTTTTTTTTCCGCTTTCTCTGTCCCAAAGTGTTTCTTCATCATTAATTGACTTCACATCCGGCGATTTCCAACTGATCAACTACAGAAAGGACTCCATCTCTGCTCGATTTTTCATATCGTCATTTCTCACACTATCCTTCCTCATGTCATCTATTCCACACAACTTAGATGGCGGTTGGATAGTGCGGTTACTCCGATAGACCGTTATGTGCAGTAAGATATGAGGTACGTGACTAATCTTACGTGTTAATGTAGTGAAGATATAAAAGCATGTTTTCCTGTTTTCTCATCACTTGTGCTAAATCGATGCACCTAGAGCCAATCCGATTAGTTGGTGGGGGGAAACACAAATCTAGTCGTCCAAGCCATATTTTATACTCACCTCCACCCCCTTTTCGACCACACTTCTTTTTTCTGAGACATTGTATTCTATTTGCAAACCACGTTCAAACTTGTTGCATTTCTGGTTTAGGTGCTAGTTCCTCCTCCTACGTGCCTGTTAGACTCTCAAGCAACATCATGGGAGGATCAACTGTGAGCTATGAAACTGCAAATTTGGAGATTTTGCTGTTACACCCAAAGGCCTACCAAATATTTCTCTAGTTCAGCTGTATATTGTATTTTAAGAAGCTGAAGGGGTTTAATGAAGACGAGGTATTGGAGTTTAGTCAAAATATCACCGAAGTATATTCAATGGTAAATGGGGTAAGGATTCCAGTGTCAGAGGAAAGCATTGTTGCTGTGACATGTTTGCCAACAATAGGAAACCGATGGTTTAACAAAAAAACACATCTTCTGTATGCTCAGAAGGGTTTCCTCGTCAACAATGAGCAAGTTCAGACCAAAGGTAGAGGTGTGGATGTCAATTCCTTAACAGAGCCATGGGGGAAAGTCACAGAGTTTGTCAAAAGGTACATTACCTACGAAGGCAGGTAGCAAGTTGTTTATTTTTCTGATTTCATCTTATTATCACATCTGCGACATCAAAAATTCATAAACATTCCCTATTTTCTCCTCCATTCATTGAATAACATGGATCATTTTGTAAAGAAATCCAAAAACCCCAAGAACTGCCTTTCTAATCACAGACTCATCAGACTATTAATTCATAGAGGTATGAGCATTTCCAATAACCCATTACCTGTTGTAGAAGACCAACCACATTCTATACCTCCAGATATGCTTGGACCTCTTCCTGAGTCTCTGCCCTTGGATGCAGCAGTAGTCCAAACCCTTATTGTCTCTTCCTGTAAGATGACTCAAAGAAGCAAAAGCACCACCCACGAAATTCCTAGAACCAACCAGACAAGCCTCGATGGATTTGAATTGACAGAACCTGTAGCTGTGATCGATCCAAATGATGAACATCCAGCTACTAGAGCAAGACATGAGTCACATCCATTGGTCACGACAACTGTTATTGAAAAACAACCCCCTGCTCCTAAAAAGAGAACCCCTGCTCCTGTATCTGGATCACCTAGAAAGAGAACAAGGTCAGAACAATCCAGTGTAATAGCAAGTCTGACTACCCCTTCTGCTGTTGCACCGACACTAACACAAGAGCCTCCTATTGCTACAATAATTGTTCCAAGCCCTACTGTCACTGCCAGTGGATTATCTCAGAAAAGAAAATGTCCATTCAAGGGAAAATTTCAGAAATATCTTGACTGAATTACATCAGCAACAACTCAGAGCCCATTTGTTGCTGTGACAGAGAACTCTACAGAGATACGTATACCAGGTTTTACATTGTGTAAAGAAATTCAAGAAGCTATTCTCTCAATTCAGACTGAATGTACTCAAATCGCAGTAGAATCATTGGCTCCGCCTGATGATTATGTGCATCATACATCAAGTAACGATGTACAGATCATAGAATACCCTAGTATACCATAATTTCCTCCTTGTGTGGTTTAGGATGAACATCTTGTTCCTCCTCCAACAATGAAGAAGAAAGCCTCTACTTTTGTTTCTATTTTACCTAGGAGAAAAACCAGGACTACCAGGTCTACAGAAGTAGCAATTGAATGGAAAGCTATGGAACAGGATATTCCTATTCTTCATCCATTATCCTCTATGGTTGATGAAGGGACTATCACACAAGAACCAGTCTCTTCCACTGAACTAACAGTGCTAGTAGAGACAACTATAAACAAGGGGACTGGTCTACAAGAACAAGTCATGCAGGATGAAGCTATTCCACAAGAACCAACTATCTAAGACGAGACTGTTCCACAAGAACTAGTCATGATAGACCCAATTGTTACACAAGAAACAGTTGTTCCACAAAAAACAACTATTGACAGTGTAACTGCCCCACAAAAACCAGTTACACAGAATACTGAGGATGTGCCACTTGCCCAATTGTTTTACCAAACTGAGAGAAAGATTAGGAATCTAGAAAATTCCAAAATTACTACACTAATAACAGAGAATGAAAGCCTCAAAGAAGATTTAAATACCTTGAAACAAGAGGTGGAGGTTGCTCGATAGAAGAATCCAGAAGGGATAACCTTGGACATCTTATCACTGACAAGAGTTGTTATGCACAAAAATAAAGAAATGATGTGCTTTGAGTGTGGAAACATTTACTTTGAGGTAGGTTATAAGACAGTAAAAGTGCCAGTTGCTGAAGGACCAATAGCTCTCTCAGTCAAGACTGAGCATGCTACACAAAGACTAGCAAAATTGAGGAGATCTCAACGTCATAAGGTAGTTGTTGGTTTACTAGTAGCTCTCAAACAAGAACCTTTGCTTCCCTCACGAGTTGTTAGTCAAGAAATTCAAACTGATTCTATTCTTCAAGACAAAGAAACTCAGACAGATAGTTGACACAACAGATTTTCTTTTTGATACAAAATTTTTCCATATAGGCACTTAGCAATTTATCTTAGAAATTTTGCTTTTATATTTTCACTTACTTAGCATGTTTGATTGGTAACATTCACATGTTTTACCCATAAAATGATTCAACTAATGATCGAAACGTATAGAATAGCCAAGTCTTGAAGAATGGTCGTTGTTGTTACACCAGTTGTTACAACTATGCACCAATCTTGGAAGCTATTACAACTATGCACCAATCTTGGACGCTGCTACAACTATGTGCCAATCTTGGACGTTGTTACAACTATGCGACAATCCTAGAAGCTGTTACACAAATGATGCAACAGGTCCCACCAATTATACTGTTACACTATTGCTACAACAAACACCACCGATCCTAAAAGCTGTTACACCTACTGTTACATATTTTAACGTACAAGATTAGTTCTAGATCTTGTATTAATGATATCATACGAACAACTTGATAATCGGGGATTCTCAAGGCTGTTCTGATTTTGTTTTAACTGAATGACTCTAACTTTAAATAACAGAGATTTAGTAATCAGGGGGAGGGATTTATTACTGTGAGAAAGTGAAGTAAAGCAAATCTTATTGTACACAAACATTTTGGCAAATCAATAAAGAGTGGATTGAATTTCTTTAGCAGACTGTAGCCTATTTCTCTGAGTGGATTCAATGAGAAGGAAAGGGCCCACCTTCCTCATAGAGACCCCTCTATTTTGAATTCCAGATTAGTTGTTTTGATGTGAATGATTTATCTGTTAAACAATTCTAGAATACAGTTGTTGTTACATTCTAGTTTCTTCATGTTAGATGCGCATAAATCTGTTTCATGAGAATTAGAAGTCGATTGTTGAACACTGTTGGAGAACTGCTTTCCCTTTTTCTAAATTAGATTAAAATCTTGTTTCCAAGTAAAAGAAAATAAAAGTGTGAATTACTTTCTTGCAATAAGTAGATTTTTTTATGCAATTAGTAGAGAACTTCTTCTTGCAAAAGTAAAATAGAAAGTTAGATTAGAGTAGGTAATCCAGGATTCTTATACACTCATCAGTTTAGATTTCAATTATGATTTCAATTCTGTAGAACTTCAATTGTATCAACATAATTTTTTTTCTTTTTAAACTTCCCTACTACAATTAGATTAGTGTTGCTTTCATAATCTAGCATAGACTGTGCACAATTATCTTGAAACAACAGACTTCCCTGGGTTGACAATTTATATTGAACACCTTAATTTTCTATTCATTTAGACAATCAAAGTGCCCAACACTCGACACACTAATGGATTACAACTTTATTAACCTCCTTCAATGAATCCATGATAATTATGTTCCATATGGTATCTCTTCTAAAGAGGATTATCATAATAGTCTGTGTCATTGGATTTCAAATCAAAGTTGCACTAACACTCAAGGTGGACTCTCCATGCCACGTTTGGACCTTGGGAGAATGAGAAAAAGTGACCAGAGATTATGCCTAACGGAAGATGCCAAACTTGGGTGTCTAGGAAGTGATAAGATTCCTTAGAGCACCTTGGAAATATGTTTTTGTTGTGGAACGTTTAGACATTACCATGTGCATTTGATTCATTCATAATTTAGGGTTAGGGTTTATGTAGGATTTTTAGCAAATGGAACATAGGCGTCTTGCAATCTATGAGTTTCCCAGTCACTCGGGTTCACAGATTGAATTGGAMAATAGAGAGTGAGCACATGGATGTCTATTATGGATAGTGATCAGAATTAATTGTATGGAAAACAATAAAGAAAATCGTGAGCTCTCTCTTGAGCACTAAGGTTTTGAGGATGCATAGAGAGTTAAKCATCCTAGACAATTGTGGGCGGAAATGGATAATAAGTAGAGGTCGTGGGTGCTCCTTGTTGGGTATGTGTTATATTATTTGCAACATTGGTCCCATGTACTATAAATTCATATGGGAGCCTTAGGGGGTAGGGGGTTCAGGGACGGTATCCCTCAAAAAAAAAATTGGACTATTTTTTTACATCGTTTTGGCAGTTTTTTAAGTCTGTTTTGGCAGTTTTTCAACACATAGTTTTCACCAATGGTTTTCTAATTCCAATTAAGGAATTAGGTTTGTTGACTAGTCTAGGTAAATATATTAGGGGTTTGGATGTCATGAGATACTATATGTATATTGTATTGTAAACAATGAAGAATGATGATGAATATAAGATTAGAGGTGGGAATATGAACATGTTGTTGATTTTCCTAGTTTTGTTTCCAGCGTAAAAATATGTGTGTAATGTGTGTGTGTTCGATTGTATCTTTCTTGCTTTTATTAAGAATCTATTTGCAGTAATTAATTATACAAGGTCAAAATATACATTTGGTATCATAACAATCATTAGCTTCAAGGGCACGCCTTTGTGCTCATTGGTTTGGCTCAGGTCCGTGTTAAGCCTTGTTACAGTGGGAGATCTATGGTATTGATTCTTTAGGTGAAAAGAAATGGAGAGAAATTAGAAAATAGAGATCAAGAAATTTAATAGGAAAAAATTTGAGTTGTGGAAGCTCAAGATGGAAGATCTATTGGTAGAAAAAGATTAGTGGATCCAGGTACTGCACCTACAGGAACATTAGCAGAAGAATGGAAAAATTTGGATCGGAAGGTGAAGAGAATAACTTAGTTGTGTCTCCCATATTTAGTATTACTAAATGTTCCAAGGGAAGATACAACCAAGGCATTATGGGATAAGACAGGGACCTTGTATGATCCAGGTGGATATTGGTGGCCACCCACCTATTCCAACTAGATCCTCTTGTTCGTTTTAGTTCAACACGGTCTTCTGTACTTCCTTGTAATTGTGCGTTCTACACTTCTTGGGCTGTCTTAAGACCTACACATCTTCCAGGTGGATACTGGTGGCCTCTCACCTAATCCAACTGGATTATTTTGTATTTTTTCATGTCAGCACATCTTGTTGTACTTCCAGGGCTGTTTTGGAGCCCTAAACAATGTTTTTTTGTCTTGCCATAGTCAAATTGTAGACGAAGTCAAAGTTTGATGACAAAATGTGTAGTTCTATGAAATACCTTTCCAACGAGCTATCGTGCACCTAAAACAGAGGTCATATGAAAAATTTACGACCCCGGGAAGTTGAGGTAACAACTTACCCATAGGGGCCCACATGAATTTTGGCGTTTCACCTTCTAGGGTTAGGCTTTTGGATGTCTAGGGTTTTGGAATTCATGAGTAATATAAAAAGGGCCTCTGGAGCCTCATTGTAATCATTTTTCTTAGATGGATGCACGTAACAACCACATCGCTTCTTAGAGATAGCTACCACCATTTGGGCAAGTGTTTCAATTCTGCAGTTTTATAGTTTCATCCTATTTCATTTATTAAATAGAAGATATTATTCATTGGATATATTTGTTGTTCTTCATATCTGTATGTTTATTGTATTTAGTCTATTAATCAGTTTGTTCTGATCCTAAATCCGGATTAGTGGTATCAGAGTGGTCTGCTCTTCATTTATTTTTCTTCGTGCGTGTCCTCGACAAGATCTAGGTACAAGAAGTTGGGACTTGGACCAATCAAGCCATTCCAAGATCGATCGCACCGATCCTGACAACAACCCATGGGAGATGAAAAGAAAGATGATGGAGCAAGAGATATTTTTAAAATGTTTCTCAAGCAAGCCCTTGCATGACAAAGGAACGAAATGATGGACAAATTTGCCCATATCCTTTGACGGCTGCCCATAGGAGAAGCATCTTCATCAAGCAACCATGCAATCCCCTTCAAGGTACAGGTAAATTTTGATATTCCATTATTCGAAGGATTGATAGATGCAGATGCTATAGATAAATGGTTGAATCTGCTCGATGGGTATTTTTCGGTCCATAATTTTTTCGATAGGGAAAGGATTACTTTTTCATTCCTCAAGACCATCCCCCATGTCAAGGACTGGTGGGACACTTACTCCGAGGAAAGGGACATCAAGGAATCTGCAATATTTGTGGTTTCCCCCACATGGGACTCCTTCTGAGATGCCATTAAAGAACAATACTACCCTATTGGAAGATATGAGGACCAATACACTAGATGGACCAACCTACGTCAAGAAAGGGACTAGACAGTACCAGATTTCACCAATATTTTCCACACCCTTCGCACCAAACTAAGTATCAAACACTCTGAACGACATTTGGTGCTCAAATATCATGGTTGTTTGCATAGATACATCCAAATAGAAATGGAGTTTCTGTACATCACCTTATTGGGTATGAATTATAGATATGTTGTCAAAATTGAGTAGAAATTTAAGCAGAAGAGGTGAGAGTTTGGATCTGCAAACTCCTCACAGTTGAAGTAGGGAAAAGGCGACCCCAACCCACTCAACAAGGGACATGCCAGAGATGTCCATTCTCAGGACAACCAGTCCAAGCCATAGGACAAGAAGGGAAATGAGAAGATGAAGAAGGACACAGGAAAATGGTGTGAGTACCATAAAATCCCTTGGCACAACACTAAAGAATGTCGCTCCAGATAGTCACTCGTGGTTGAGATGAAAGCTTTCGAGTCAGAGGCCGATTCTGATTTAAAATCAAATCTTGAAGGCGGGAAGTGAATCATCGATGCTAAACATAGTGCCATTATTTCTACCACCAAAGTCCGACCAAATGAACTAGAAGAATTAGAGGAAGGGGAATGCCTCTTTCACTCACAGATATGGGTAAAGGGGGCTCCACTTCATTTCATTGTCGATAGTAGTCAGAAGAACCTATTTTTTGTAAAGGTCTTCAAGAGGCTAGACCTGCCAATGACAACACACCCACAACCCTACACCATCATTTGGCTTCACCAAGGAAGAGAAGTCTATGTCAGCCAATAATGTTGTCTACCCTACGACATCAAGACTTTCAAAGATGAGTTATTGTGTGATATTGCTCCCCTTGAAGTTTGTGTTGTTCTTTTAGGAAAACCATATTTGTGGAAGCATCATGCTGTGTATGAGTCTAGATCCCGTAGTGTTATTCTTACTTTAGGCAACAATTGTACAGAATACTAGAGGTAGCGCCACCTGCCGCTATTTCTTTAATCTCTACTAAGCAATGCAGCAAGGTCATTTCATAGACCGGGAAGTTCATCTTCTTTGTGATCTGTTGTCAGAGTAAGTAGAAGATTATCACCACATCCATGGCCTCTACAAATATCCTCTCTTTGCAGCATAAGAAAGTGGAAGGGATCGTTGAAGAATACAGAGACATCTTCTCCTCACCCACAGGGGTACCGATGCACTACCAAGTCAAGCATCCAATTGATCTGATTCCAAGTGCACCACTACCTAATGTATCAGTCTATCATCTCTCAATGATGGAAAATGATGAAATCAGGTGTCAAATCCAGGAGCTTCTTCAAAAGGGACACATCAGACCCAACTCCTCCCCTTACGGAAGCCCAATTTTATTGGTCTAAAAGAAGAACGGGACTTGGAGAATCTGCATTGATTAAAGAGCCTTAAAAAAATTTAGAGTTAGGAACCAATACCCAATTCAAAGGATTGATGACCTTCTTGACCAACTCAAGGGTGCAAATTTCTTTAGCAATATTGACCTAAATTCTTGCTACCACCAGGTTCCCATCGATTTAACTAATGTATGGAAGAAAACCTTTAAATCTAAATAAGGTCTCTTTGAAAGGTTGGTCATGCCATTTGGATTAACAAATGCACCAACCAATTTCATGAGGTTGATGGATGATGTATTTATACCCTTCACCAACTCTTTTGTGGTGGCATATTTGGATGACATCCTCATATTCAACAGAACGTGGGAGGAGAACATGCAGCATATTCAATAGATTTTGAGCACTCTGTGACAGCACAAGCTATATGCCAACTTGGAAAAATGCTCTTTTGGCATGAACAAGGTCCAATACTTGGGATACATTGTTGATGAGAATGGGGTACATGTTGATCCAGCTAAGATCCAAGTCATCTATCACTGGCCATCCCCGAACACACTAACCAATCTTCGAAGCTTCTTCGGACTGGTCAACTTCTACCGACGGTTCGTGTTGGGTTTCTCCCATATTGCATGGGCCCTTAGCCAGGTGACCAAGGGTGGTGGTAGGGAAAATTTCATGTGGGGAAAGGAACAACAAAAAGAATTCAATGATCTGAAGCATCACTTGTGCTCAGCTCTAGTACTCTCCTTTCTCGATGTGCAACAACCGTTTGAGATTGAGACTTATGCATCTGACTATGTTGTATGCACAGTTCTCACTCAGCATGGTCATCCGGTGGCATACCATAGTGAGACACTCTCAGATACTATTCAAAAATACCCCACCTATGAAAAATAGATGTATTCCATCGTACAATCATGTCGTCAATGGAAACATTACATTTTGGGAAAGTAGACGATCACCCACACTGATCACAAGCCTCTGTAGTTCATGCAGACACAAGGTAAATTGTAGAATGACCACCATCAGAAGTGGTCCACCTACCCACAATAGTTCCATGTCAATATCAAGTATCAGACATGGATCTCAAATTGTGTCCTTGACTGCCTCAGTCGACCTCTTGTGGCTTCCCTCACCTTTGTACTCCATTCCCATGGACATGAGGCATATGATTGGCCCCAACTTTATCAGCAAGATCCAAAATTTTCGACCACCTATTAGCTCTTGGGTATAGGCACAAATGTCACCGATTTTCACATTCAAGATGGACTATTATGACATATGGGCCATATTTATGTTCCTACAAGCAAGTGTGCAAAGTTGATTTGGGAATCCCTCTATAGTCGGATGGCAGGACATTTTGGCGTGGAGAAAACCATGGTCGTTCTTCAAAATTATTTTTATTGGCCAAACATATGACAAGACATCAACAAGTATATCAAATATTGCACTTATTGTGCCATTTCCAAGCTAGCCATCAAGAAGCAATGCTTATACAACCCTCTTCCTACTCCCGATAATCTTTGGGAATCCATCTCAATGGATTACATGTATGGCCTTCCATCCACCGAGTAAGCCAATGACTATTTTTTTGCGGTCATTGATCGGTTTTCAAAGATGGCCATCCTCACAGCCTGCAAGAAGAATATCACAGCGACAGATACTTCCAAGCTCTTCTTTGAACAAGTTTGGGTCCATTTTGGGATACCAAATACCATCATTTGCAACTAGGACACCATGTTCCTCGACATATTTTGGTCGAGTCTTTGGGCATTATTGGAAACCAAGGTCACTTAATCCACTTCTTTCCATCTCCAAACAGATGGACAAACATAGATCATCAATCGGATTATTGTGAACATCCTACGCATGTACAAACTCTAAGCATCCACGTAAATTGGATGAGAGTCTCCCCTATATTAAACATAGTTACAACATGGATCTCCATAGCTCCACTGACCATAGCCCATTTCAGGTGGGGTTGGGATTCCAACCCTTGGGTCCCATTTATGTTGCACTAAATATTGCCACCACAAAGATAGACTCTTCCCATCTTCAGTATGAGTTCAAAAAAACCACCATATTCATTGAGAGGATTCAACACGTCTGCCAACAAGTCCATGATATTTTGTAGAAATCAAATGCTAAGTACAAGCAACACCATGATCAACACAGGGTACCGCACTAGTTTCAGGTTGGAGACAAAGTCCAGTTACATTTGTAGAAGCAACATCTCATAGGGCCCCATCGAAATCTCCACCCACTTTGTTATGGGCCTTACACTATTACCAAGTTTGTGTGTAGCAATTATTTTGAGCTCAACACTCCACCCTTCCTTGGCTTGCACCCAGTGTTCAATGTGGACCTCATTTGGCCATATTTACCACCATTATTGGACACCTCAGATATCGTTGAACAGTTGACACCAATAGAGCTCAACCCTGACTGCATGGAACAAGCATCCAATGATCATATAGTGGACACATAGGTCAAGGGAACTCACTAGCAGAGGATCCAACTTTATTGAGTTTCCAGGGCAGGGCAACTCCTCCACCAAGGAAAGTGTCTCACTCGGGGCCAAATCCAGCAGAAGTTTCCTCACCCGATGGGGGAACTCAACACAATGGAGACCACTAATTCCTAAGGGGGGACGATTGATACAGGTGGATATTGGTGGCCACCCACCTATTACTACTAGCTCCTCTTGTTCATTTTAGTTCAACACATTCTTCTATACTTATTTGTAATTGTGGGTTATACACTTTTGGGGCTATATGAATCCATACATATCTTTTAGGTGGATAGTGGTGGCCTCTCACCTAATCCAAATGGATTATTTTGTATGTTTTCATGTTATCATATCTTATTGTTCTTCGAGGGCCGTTTTAGAGCCTTAAACGGTGTCTTTTTGGCCAGCCAAATTCAAATTATATACATAGTTAGAGTTTGATGACAAAATGTGTAGTTATCTGAAATACCTTTGCAATGGGCTATCACATGCCTAAAACAGAGGTTGTATGAAAAATTTATCACCTCGAGAAGTTGAGGTACCAACTTACCCATGGGGGCCCACATGAGATTTGGCGTTTCACCTTCTAGGGTTAGGTTTTTTGGACATATAGGGTTTTGGAGTTAATGAGTAATATCAAAAAGGCCTCTGGAGCCTCATTGTAATCACTATGCTTAGATGGATGTGCATAACAACTACATATCTTCTCAAAGATAACTACCACCATTCGACCAAGTGTTTCAATTTTGCAGTTTTACAGTTTCAACCTATTTCATTTATTCAATAGAAGATAGTGTTCACTGGATATCTATGTTGTTCTTCATATCTCTGTGTTTATTGTATTC
Source organism: Picea mariana (assembly GCA_032191745.1). NCBI lineage: Eukaryota > Viridiplantae > Streptophyta > Pinopsida > Pinales > Pinaceae > Picea > Picea mariana. The sequence continues at coordinate 62,343 of JASDQU010241789.1, read as the reverse complement.
AATTTGTTAATTAGTTCGTTATGTTCCTAAATACAGATCATTGTATCAGTCTAAGTCCATAGTAAATAAATTGTTCCTAAATAAGAAATTGTATAACCTAAGGATGAAATATGGAGACTCGGTGACAAACCATCTGAATTCCTTCAATACTATGGTAAGTCAGATATTATCTATTGATATTAAGATTTTTGATGAAGACAAATGTATCAATTTATTGTGTTCTTTACCAAACTCATGGGATAATTTGGTTGTGGCCATAGGTACTAATACAACTACTTTAAGTTTCAATGATGTGGTCTCATCCTTGTTTTTGGAGGAGATGAGGCGAAAGAACATGAAAGGATAGAGTGCAGATGCATTATTTGTAAGAGGACGCTCCCAAGAAATAAATATATCTAAGTCCTCAAGTGAAAAATCTAAATATAAGGGAAGATCTAAATCTCTCATAAATTTTTTAAAGGTATGTTCTATATATGGAAAAGAAGGGCACCACAAGAATCAATGTAGATCCAAGAGTGTTGGGAGAGGAAAGGGATCTAAATATATTCCTTCTACAGAAGAAAAAATATCTAAGGAACAAAGAGGAGATGCGTACTTGGCTTCTTCAAGCACACATGCAAATCATGAGGCATGACTACTTGAATCAGGTGCATCCTTTAATATGAATCCTCAGAGGGAGTGGCTTTGCGAGTATGAAAGGTTTAATGGAGGTGATGTTTTCCTAGGTGATTGTTGTAGTCCAGGAAAATGAGGCAATCATTCAAGAGAGACTACATTAGAATGCACATCAAGACACACATAATCCCAAGAAATAAGGAGATAAATGTGGGGAAGGAATTCCATTCCAAGTTTGTATTCCATCTTTAGGGTTATTTATACATAGGAAGGATAGTTCGAGAAGTTATACCCGCTCCAACTAATCCTTAGTTAAGTATTTTTATCTTTATTACACATATAATTTATTTTATTTACATTAGACTTAGGCTAATGTCTAATAATGCATATGTATGATGACAATTAGGGCCTAAAAGGGCCCCTCAACATCTCCCCTACACTCAAATCCTTGCTCATCCTGAGAAAGTGTGAAGATAACTAATGACCTATTACTCTATGACTTTTGTCTTCAATCTAGTAGATGCTTGTGTAGTCAGTCATTCTCACTACGCTTTGCTCCCACCCAACAATGGTCATCTTGATCCTATTGTTGTACTCTCTCTGGTGCCTTCAGAGTGGTGAGTGGCTCGTCCTGGGATCATCTTTCTCCTGCACACACCCTATGGTGGAATATCATACTTCAACCAACCTACCATTTCTCTGCTTTCTGGATTTCAAGGTCACAACTCAAGAACTATTCTGCAACTTGTCTACCAAGGGGGTCTATCAATTTAATTGTTCTTGTCATCATCTTTTCTTTAATTTCTCGTGTGTTCCTGAAAAAATACTTTCTCTCTCTTGAATGCCTTTATTTGCTTCCAACACGCTTATGATCAATGCTCAATCTTTTACTTTTCTTCTCTACTACTAATCAAACTTGAATGTGCTTATTTATGCTTTTTAGGTCTTTGAAGATATGTGGAGTTTGCATTGATGTTACATGAAGGAGGAAAAACACTTTAGTTGGGACCATACTTTTATGACTCAATACATTGTTGTTGACTGGGTATCAACTCAAATTGGCAAGGAACCAATTGTGTCCATTGAGAACCAACTTACATTACATAATTGGACAAATTGTGTCCATTGAGAACCGACTTACATTACATAATTGGATGGAATCGCCTACCTTAGAGACTCATGTTTAACCCCCTCCTTTATTTAAACATAACTCATTGTTTAAAATGGGACACCATTATTTGTTTTTTTTTAATGTTTTTTCGACTTGACTAAGTTATCCCTCACATAATACAATATACATCAGACTCAATTTATATTGACTTCATTGATGTGATTTTTACGACCCCATATAAAGATGAAACTTTTTGATATGGATTAGCCCGACGATACACATAAAATGTTAGGCACAACGATCAGTTCAAAGTACGCCGAAAGAAACAATGAACATCTGCTGCAGTTAATTTGTCGATGGAGTAAAGAAACGATCAATATTGTTGGTGGGACATGATATTATTAGTCAACCCTCTGTAGATTAAACTAATCAGTTGAATATTATTCAATTCAACTCTAGTTGAGATAATAATGGACTAGGTCTGTTAGTCGATCCAATCAATCGGTCTTTTTCCATAAGCATACGAAGCTAAAAACCCACAAAACCACCAGAAGGTATATTGTAATCACGTTGATGACCTGAGTTGAACATATATTGGGTTCTCTCCGACTTGTTGAGGCGTAGTGACAAAATCGTAGAGCATAAATATGAGTGGACAAGTCGACCAACGCACTTTGAGACCAATATTTACATATCTACTATAGGGTTGGTTCATAATGTTACTTAGGACATCAACCCAATATACTTGCGTGTGGATATGGCTGAGTCAGATGCCAAGAGTCATTCATCCTTTGCATGTATATACTATCAATGCTTGTGAACAACATCACAAAGAAATCTTTTACGCAACATCAACAAAAAATCTTCATCTGCGTTCTTCAACAATTCTTCTCAGAGTCTTCATCTCTTTCTCTTTTTGCAAGCTTCTTCAGTGTGGATGTTGTTCTAGGATCCTTTTCGATTCATTTCAAACAATTCCACAAGCATCTCACTCCCAGTTCAAGTCATGCGACAACAAAAGCAAAATGTTGTAGTCTAGACAAATGAGGCAAGCATTCAAGAGAGATTACATTAGAATGCACATCAAGACACACATACTCCCAAGAAAGAAGGAGATAAATGTGGGGAAGGAAATCCATTCCAAGTTTGGATTCCATTTATAGGGTTATTTATATACAGGAAGGATAATTGGGGAAGTAATACCAGCTCTAACTAATCCTTAGTTAAGTATCTTTATCTTTATTACACATAGCATTTACTTGATTTACATTAGACTTAGGCTAATGTCTAATAATACATATGTATGATGACAATTAGGGCCTAAAAGGTCCCCTCAAAAGTGATGAATTGACAACCAAAATCATAGGATGAGAAAACATCAAGATGAAGCTCATGGATGGAAGGATTATAACACTCCTTTGTTTTTTGTACATCCTAGGATTGACCAGAGATTTGATTTCTATACGAAAAATGGACAATGCAGGGGTAAAATTAGTGTTTGAAAAAGAAACATGCAGGATGGTTCGGGAAGCAATGGTGTTGCCGAAGGGAGTTCGTATTGGAACTATGTATAAGATGCAGTGAAGCATTATTAGTGATGGGTGTAATATTTGCATTGTTCCTAATATTGGAGTTGAAGAAGAAAAATCTCCTACAATATCTAGAGAAGAGGCTATGTTGTGGCATCAAAGACTGGGGCATATCAGAGAGAATATATTTCGACTACTACAAGGTAAAGGTATGGTTGAAAGTATATCTAACTTCTCTCTAAATTTTTATTTCTGTGAAAATTATGTATATGAGAAGCGGAATTAAGATTCCCCTCTAGTGCAACAAGGGAAGAGGCAATTTTATAGGGAAGAGGCAACAATGATGTGTTTGAACCTGTGCCAGTTCCATCATTTGGAAAATCTATGTATAATGTCTCATTTATAGATGAGTTCTCAAGGAATACTTGGATATATTTCCTAGGGAAGAAATATGAAGTCTTTGACAGGTTTAAAGAGTTTAAGCCTCTTGTGGAGAATCAAATAGATAAAATAATTAAGGTGTCGAGGACAGATAATTGTGGAGAGTTATGCGAAAATGAATTCGAAGAATTCTGTAAGAAGTACAATATAGAAAGGTATAAGACTACTCCATATACCCCTTAATATAATGGATTTGGAGAAAGGATGAACGAGATGCTGATGGAAAAAACAAGGTGCATGCTTAGTGGTGTCGGGTTGGGACAAGAATTTTGGGAAGAGGTAGTGGGTAATGCATGTTACCTGGTTAATCGATCACGCTCATCAACACTAGATGAAAATACACCACACGATATATGGACTCATAAGAAACCTTCTCTCACACATCTCAGGGTATTTGGATGTGAATCCTATGTTAACATTCCAAAGGAAAACATGAGTAAGCTAGATAAAAAGGTTAAAAAGCGTATCTTTATTGTGTATAAAGATGGTCTTAAAAGGGTATAAGATTTGGAACCCAAAAGCTAAGAAGGTAGTGTATAGACAAGATGTGGTATTTAGAGAAATAAAATATGTTGTCAAATAGGAAGTCCTACCAAGGAAGAAAGAACTAGAGAAAATAGAGTTTGAGTTAAAGGACGATGAATAAGACTCTATAGAATAACATGAATTAAAAGAAGATCCTCATAATCTAGTATTGAGGAGAACAATTAAGGAAAAAAGGAAACCAAAAAGGTATACTCCACCTAATTTCCATTCAAATTTTGTTTTGTCTATCACTGATGATGATCCTTAGACTGTTAGGGAGGCAATGGATTCAGATGATGGAAAACTTTGGAAAAAGGATATGGTTGAAGAAATGGAAGCCTTGGACAAGAATGAGGCTTGGGATCTAGTGGAGTTGTCTACTAGAAGAAACCCCATTAGAAACAAATGGGTGTTTAAAAAGAAGCTGAATGTAGAAGAAAAAGTAGAGAAATACAATGCTTGGTTAGTAGCAAAAGGTTATTCCTAGGTAGAGAGATTTGACTTTGGTGAGATTTTTTTTCATGTTGCCAAGTTAACTTCAATTACATTTTTTTTTATCTATTGTTGCTACATTTTATTTTGAGGTAGAACATATGAATGTGAATACAACATATGTTAAGCCCTATATAGTGGCACATTACCCCAATTGATGGGTAATGTTGTGGCAAATTACCCCTTAATTGGGGTAATGTGCCACTATTTAGTTCTTAACAACATTAGTACATGGAGATCTGGAAGAAGAAATCTACATGAAGCAGCCAAAATGATTTGTTTTGAAGGGAAGAAATCTACATATAAGTATAAATTTTTTTATACTTATATGTTGGGACTTGTCTTTGCAAGGAGCAAAGCAGATCACTGTGTGTATTTCAAATTAATCGGTGATCATCTTATTTATTTGGTCTTATATGTGGATGATATGTTGCTGATAGGAAACAACAAACATATTATCTAGGATGTGAAAACTTAGTTGTCCTCCAAATTTGACATGAAGGATCTTGGTGGTGCAAATTTAATTTTGGGAATGGAAATTAAAAAAGATTGGGAAAACAAAAAACTCTAGTTAAATTAGAGGAAACATGTCAAAAAAAGATTGCAAAGATTTAATATGTAGGAATGTAAATTGGTCATGGTTCTTATTCCTGTAGGTGTAAATTTATCCGTGGATCAGTGTCCCAAGACATAAGAAGAGGAAAAGGACATGTCTTGTGTTCTGTATGCTAGTGTAGTTGGCGGTTTGATGTATGCAATGGTTTGTACTAGACTGAACATTGCACATGCAGTGAGATTTTTGAGCAGTTATATGTCAAAACTGAGGAAGGAGCATTGGAAAATACTAAAAAGGGTTTTCATGTATTTATGTGGCATTACTATTTATGGATTGTGCTACCAAAGAATACTAGGATTGGATAGCATGTTGGAAATACATGGGTTTGTTAATGCAGATTGGGATGAAGATTTGGATCACAAAATATCTACAAGTGGGTATGTGTTTAACTTGTTTGGAGGAGAAATCAGCTGGATGAGAAAAAGACAGTCTGTAGTGGCACTATAAATGACATAAGTTGAACACAGGAAGCCACTCATGCAAGCAAGGAAGTAGTATGGTTACATAGATTGTGTTCAGGTATTGGGTTGGTATAATAAGATATAAGGATAGATTGTGACATTCATAGTGCAATCTTCTTGGAAAAGAACCTAACTTATCATTCAAAGATAAATCATATTGATGTTCAATATCACTTTGTGAGAGACATGGTTGGAGAAAAGAAGTGTTTTTTATGAAGGTGGACACTTTGAAGAATGTTGTTGATTCATTAACAAAATTTGTGAGCACTGATAAGTTCTCTTGGTATAGAGGATCTATGGGAATTGTTTCCCTGGATTGTTGACCATGTAATCATGTAACCCCTTATATGAAAACAAAACAACAAGTGGGAGAATGTTGGGTATGTGTTATATTATTTGCAATATTGGTACTTTTATCACTCTGAAAATTCCCAGAGGTTGTTGGGAGGTAGAATAAATTTATCAGAGGTAACTTTATCCAACCATTTCGAAACTGGGATCTAGCCTTGCTAGTTTTAGAGAGGGATCTCTCCGTAGGATTTAACTATGTTTTGGGTTTTAGATATTAGGCTAGTTAAATAAATAAGACTGTGTTGTTTGTTTTATAAAAATGACTGAAATATCACTTACACATCCATTGGGCTATGGGGTCTGTTTTATAAAGTTTGAGACCAAAGAATAGATTTTATAAGGTGTTTTCACAGGGAAGGATAATGAAATTGTTAGATCCTTTAGAATAAAAATGATGGGTAGCAGAAAGATGGGATAAGAAATTATAACAAAGAATTATTTAAGAATTTCTTTATCATAACGTCAGAAGATAAACAATTAGATCTTTAAAAGCCAGAAACAGAGTATACAAAGATAAATTCTGCAACTTTAACTTCTTTTAAATGATCAGATATAGAAAACATAAATGATTACGAAGACAGAAAAACCATTCAATGAAGAGGGGTAAACACCACCAACAGTTAACACACAGGAATCTTGTGAAATGTCCTTTTTATTTCTAGTAGATTTGTTGAGAAATATTACAGTTCTTACAGCTTGCTTGGGCGTAAAGATCAACCCTGACTACTTCAAAAATTGAAGTATTTATAAGAAAAATTACAAACGATCATGTCATTAATGATCAAGACGTGGTAGAATCCGAATCTAACTAATTAATTAACAAAATGCAAAATTGTAGGAACTGTTGATGATTTGTCGGATTCTTCATGTCGATTTTGGGGAAGGCCGTTGGGGAGTCATTCGCTTGACTTTGACTGCTCCGCATGCTGACTTGGTTTGTACACCTCATCCCCTACTCGATCAAAGTGCATAGATCCTCCCATATTTTCTGACTGGGAATGGTGACTTTGAGTAGTCTTCAACACACCTCATCCATTTCTGTGTATTTTGTGAAAGTTGGCTTGGTGATGAAGATATACTTGATTTCACACGGGATGTTGAGGTCCAGTTGAAGAGTATCTAAAAATTCTTTAATTTTTATGCTACCATGTATATATGAAAACTTGGAGCTGTCCTTTGCCACCATGGCAATATTTTTCTTGTAGTTGGACATGGTCATTAGTTTGTCATTTAACACCATAAAACTGGGAAGGCCTTTCTTCTGCAAAGCATCAATATTGCTGAAGAATCTTTGAACTCTAATATCCATGTTCCGGGCTCTCTCTTCCAATTGAAACATTAACCCTCTTTTATTCAGGACCTTCTTAACTTTGAGGATATTCTCAGTCCTATCCTCAATTTCCAGACTTTCGAGCTCATCCTTAGTCTTTGAATTTAGAAACTTGATGATTTCATTTGCTTCTGTGGGCATTTCTCCCAACTCTCCCTTGATCCTGTCAAAGGCCTGCCTGCTCCTTAACACCAATTCGTGCTGCTCAAACATGATCTACATGAGGGGCTAGATTTCTGTCATGGATTTTGAGATATCCATCCAAATGTTCTCCTTGGCTTCTGCTAGTGATTTTCCCACAACTGTTTTCTTTTGCAACTTTTGTATCTCCTCCTTTAATTTTTTTGATGTGTGTCTCTCAGTGTTGTAGCTAGCCTGGAAAGAAGATTTAAGCTTCTGGAGATGCTCCATCTATTGCTGCATTTTTTTATTTTTTGCTCCTTGTAAACTCATTTCCTCCATTGACTTTGCTAGAGCTTTAGATGTCTCTAGAACTGTCACTGGGGAAGCTAATGGAAGTTCTGCAGTGGTGGTTGTTGATGCTGTCGTTGTGCTAACTCCTGTGAGGGGAATTGCACTCAATGGGATGACCTCCATGGGCTCTGTCTGTTCTTTTTCCTTTACTATTATTTCCAACTCAGCCTCCATCTCTTTGATCTGTGCATTTTTTCCATGATTAACTTTAGCATTTCTTCTTTTTGACGCTCTGTCTCTTCCATCTCTTTGGTTTGTGAGTCTTCAATAGTTGACAGTTTTAATTTCTTCCTCAAGGAGGCTATATCAGTGTTCTTTTTCTTCAGCAGTTCCTCAACTACTTTCACATTTGAGGGATCATACCCAATTTTAAGTACCATCTCTTCTAAAGACTTGATCCTGTTATCTTTTGCAAAAGATGATACTTTCTCCAACTTTAGTTGAGTTCGAACATTGTTCAATGAAACCTATAATTTTGCAGCGGTTGTGGAAGCATTTTCCAATGTTGAGAAAACCATTTCTCTAGTCTGTCTATGCAAATCCATATGATCAGCTAGATGTACTTGCTTGGCATCAAACTCAAGTGTTGACCTTTTGTAATCAGTTTTCCTTTGGATAGGGAACCTGTGCCTGCAAAAACGCCATGTGCATTCTCCCCTTTTTCCCTATCAAAAGCAGAGAGTAATCTATGCTGTGTTGTTGATGTTTGTTTCCATAATTGAGCATAGGTGTTATTTGTCAGCATCTCATTCTTCTTCTTTATTAAATCATATTTCTCAAAGATACTCAGTTTTGCAGACCCTTGTGATGGATGGGTGGTCAAAGTGGTATCAGTTTTCATTTTTGAAGAACAAGTGGACTCCATCTATTGATTACTTGAGAAAAATGGTTAGTTTTCTCCCTCGACTACTGTGGTAGACTGTGTCTCTTCCTCTCTTTTGATCTGTCAGTTGTATGACTAGTCTTGGACCTTTTCTTGTACACCTGGAAATCCTCTACTGAGACTTCAATAATTGAAGGGGAGGCATCCTTTCTGGGCCTTTTCTCCTTTGGTATCTGTGGAGTAGTGGTCTGTGAAAAAATGGTTGGAGGATTTTGTTGTTAAGTGTCTTACAGAGTGTTCACCTCCCACTCTGTTTGGTTCATAAATTTCTCGATCTCTGGTTTGGGCACATGACCATATGGGGAACTTTTATTCCTTAATTTTATTTCTGCAATAATCCCACATGGATCATAGTGCCAAGGGAAACAGATGCCGAACGTCACTTCCTTTAGTAGCTTGTTTGCCTCTTCCTCGACAGCTCGATTGTTACAGATAAAGGATCCTATCTGCCCTTTAATTCTCAATTATTGTTTCTTCTTCAAAGATAAAATATGTATGTCGTCTGAATTGATCATTTGCCTGATGTATTCCAAGGCAAATATCCTAACAGGAACATATATGGGAAGCTTATAAGGAGCCAACTCACATCCATAAATTCTGATTTCTATGTGATTCTGATATAGATACCAGTCTCCGGTCTTGGTGAGGTCTGGGAGGTGTAAAATTCTTTGGATCTCCTCATTTATCCTCGGTTCTTGTCTACCACTGAGCATGCTTACCACTAGGTGGTAAAACTACTCAATGAATTTCTTGAAATTAAACTCTGTGGATTTTTTTCTTAGTAATGAAGTCCAAGAGGTGACAGGCTGCGGTTTGTCATCCTGGTCCAATTTCTGCATGGGGAATAAGAACTTATCTGTTTGAAAGAAAACGAACATGTAAGCCAATATTGAAGAATACCAGAACATGCCCTTTGTGAGACATTTGAAACGTTTCTCTTGCATGTTCTCAGCTAGAAAACTATTGTAGTCGAACTGGGTGGTGGCTTTTTCTTCGGCAGAGAAAATGGACAAGAAACCTAGAATGGGCTCATCCACCCATTCATCTAGATAATACCCGAGAAGGCAACATAATGATGAAATGACTTGGTTACCTTTTTCTGAAAACATGGAAGAATGGTAGGGGGGATTTTTCTTGGGGAATTGGGCATTCTTTGGGAGGAAAAACTCGAAAATCTCCACTCTCTAGGGAAAATACAAATTCTGGTACATTTTAGTTAGAACTTCAATGGTGAAAGTAGAGGAGGATTCAGGTCTAGGTATTTGCATCATCTGGTCAATGGCCTGGGGTGTGATAGTGAAAAGGGTCTCTCTAGATGATCAAACAATAACTCTCTGATCTGGGAGATAATGCGCCTGACACTTGAGGGAGAACTTGAGAAAATGGTGAATTTGGGGAAAACGATATAGTGGAATATTGGAATCCCAGAGTCCAATCTCGTCACTTTGGTCTAGGAAGGTGTCTCTGAACCATGAATGCAATTCGAAAAAATCGAATTCGCATCTGGGCTATGAGATTAGGTAGTCTTTGTCAGCCAGAGGAATCCATTCAAGATTGACAGGGGGCGGAAGGAACGGATTTTCCTCGACCTATGATTTCTTATATTTTGGCGTCGTGAATTCAACTATTACCTGCAATTTGAAATAAAAAAATTAGCAGGAAATTTTCTTTATCTCAGTCACTGACAGAAATGATGGGGGAAGTGAGCTTTTGGTATGCGTAAAGTGTGAACAATGTGATAATGGTGGATAAATGAGATTTAGAGTGGCTGAATGGGTGACCTTTGGGGATTGGTGGACCATTTCGTAGCCTAACAGGTATGCTTGGCTTCTTTGAATGGCCAACAAATATCTGGGGATGAGGTGACGGGCATGTGAGGGTGATGTGGAGGGTAGTAAGTGGAATGGATGTGATGTGTGGCAGATGAGTGGAAGACGAAGTACCCTGACAAATTAAAGTAGCAAGACTTTCAAACGGTGGAAGTGGAGTGTATCGTCATGCATCAGAGGTGGCATAGCAAGGTTGGTATGGCAGTATGTTGGACGGGGGTTAAGGTAGTAACTGGTTTAGATCAAGGGGGGTCCGATAAAATAGGGGGGTCTCGACCTGCATTAGGATTGTTTATTGAAATAAAACCAATTAAACTATGTTCTATCCTATTTATCTAACACATTTAACCTAGATTAGATTGTTGGGTTAGAAATTACTCTACCCTCGCACTATTTGACCAATATTAAAAAGTTTGATCAAATTTATTCACTACTTGGCCTATCTACTTGGCTAATATTAAAAAATTTAGCCAGGCTTTATTCACTAATCCTATCATCATAAATTCAAAAGACTTGACCATGATTAAACTGTATGGATCAAGTCATTATTATTGCATGGGGCCTTATCCCTTTTTTTTTATGTGCTCTTTTATTCTTTTCTTTTCTTTTTTTTGAAAATAATTTGCAAAATGAAATATTATTTACAACCAAATTACACCAAGAGTGAAAATTTTCTAGTCACCAGTTGATCCTATGAAACATAGGGTTATAACAGTGGCTCCACCTGGGGATGGTGCTCTCCTTGCGAGGTGCCAAGAACCTTCTTCCTCATGTCTGTAAAGGTTTTCTTGATTGCTTATGTCTGTTATTCGTTTTGTTTTTATTTTGAGAATTTGGTGGCACTGGTCAGTGGCTTAGTGCCTTATCTGTGGGCTTCAACCATCTGATCAACATCACCTACACACAACCTGAATGTAAAGAAATGGTATGTACGGTGGAAAAGGATTTATGAGATCTCTATTGGGGTGGAAAATAATGCTTCAGCATCCCACCATTCACAGGTCCACCTGGCAGGTCTGTTTCATCACTATCTTTGAGAAAAAATGCATTATTTCCTCTAAATGCATGAATGATGTAAGGGCCTTTCCATAAGCTATCAAAATTTTCATGTTTACCCTTATCCTCATTCCTGGAATCCCATTTCAACACCAAATCACCCAACTCAAAATCATCTTCTTTAGTTCTTCTGTCAAAAATCTTTTTGATGTTCTCCTGGATGACCTAAGTCTTGTTATATACTTCTTCCCTGGATGCATTAAGTGAATCATTTGATTTATTCTCTTTTGGACATCATTTGGCTCTGCTTGCACTTCCTACAATAGTTTCATAACAGGGACTCCCAAGGAAAGGGCAAAATTTTCTTTAGTACCATATACCAATTGGTATGGAGACATGCCAGTTGATCTTTTTGTGCTTATTTTGTCAGCCCAAAGTACAAAAACCAACTTATTATGCCATGATTTATTATTTTCTTGTAATGTTTTCTTGAGGATGTTCACCATAATTTTATTTGAGGAGTCAACTAGCCCATTTCCCCGAGGGTAATAAGTTGTGGAGTGTCCTAAAGTAATATGATACTGGCTACAAAACTATATAATCTTTTTGGATCTAAAGGCCGCTGCATTTTCAGTTATGATTTTTCTAGGACATCCTGTTAGCGATATTTCTTGTATAGGGGGGTGGAACACAGAAGAAAGGGTAAAAACCCACTTGTCCAAAGTTTCGGGCGATAACGCGCCTGTGGTAAGTAGCAAGTAAGATCGGGCGGTCCAGATTTGTGCGCCCAGATCGACGGCGCATATTGGATTCCGGACCCCCCTTGCCTTCCGATATTTAAGCAGGGGGGGGGGTCTGGAATCGGGGGCGCACCTTTCCAACAGTCCATATGAGCGCGCCCGGATCAACGACGATGAAGACCATTCCGGACCCCCCCCCGCCCTTCTACCTTTAAGCAGAGGGGGGGGGGTCCGGAATCGCAGATGCAGTTTCCGACGGCCACTATCGAGGAGCCCAGATCAACGGCTCAGGCACGGCCCTGACCTTCTCAGCTGTCCCATATTTAGCCAGGAGTGGGCCCATTTTCCCTCGTGCAATCCCCCTTCCCATCTTTCTCTCGTTGCCGCGTGTCACTCGTCAACCTCATCCTTTTTATCCACGTGGTTCTCACTTCTTCCCACCATCCACTCGCTGCTTGCCTTGTGTCCCATTCCTTTCCACGTCAGCCTCTCACCCAAAGGCGAATCCTCCCATCTTCTTCCCCCTTTTCTCCATCTGATGTCCTCCGTCATCTTCCTCTCATCTCGTCACTTCTCCCATATGCCCTTATAACCCGTCGCCTCCATTCCTGTCACACGCCTCACCCTCCGCGATGACCTCCATGCCTGTCCCTCAAGCTATACCATTATTCCAGGTGGCAGCGCGAGAAGTCGTCCATATCCCGAAGTGCTGAGTTGGCTGGGCCATTCCCAATCCCAAGAAGCAGTTATTGAAGCGGTTGGTGGTGGTTAGACATCGTCTCCGCCATTATGGGGACGTCCTGCAATTAATTAAAGGCACGTCGATTCACCGAATAAACTGTCAGAAGACTGATCGTATCTGCCATAAGTTGCATGACCATTCAAAGATTGCAGCTCCGTGTTTTTTGTCAGAAGCCATGCAGATGCAAAGATTTCAATGCTACGTCTCGATCTTGTTGTTGTTGTTGTTTTGAGTATATGTAGGAATTTTTTCCATTTTTGTATGGATCGATGGTAGAGCTAAGCTCCCAACTGTAAAGTTTCAGCAAATACTCTGGTTTCCTGGTTATGCCTCTGTGTTTGAGACTTCTTGGTTTATGACAAACAGTTCTTCTTTTTACATATTTGTTTCATCTCATGCTGGAGTGTTCACAGTCGAATGATTCGCATGGATTGCTTCATTCGTGTTATGATAAAGGATTTGTCGTGGCATTTATGTACTCTCTGGTTCTCTGTGTTTGAATGTAAAAGGGTTTTGCGTTTGAATACATTCTTCTCCAGTCTGTGATGAACCTGATGTTTATTATAGACCTCTGCATCCTTCTTGCATAAGTCTTCCACCTGCTCACCCTTTACTATGACTCACTGTTTGAAGTTTATCAAGACCTCACTCGTTCATGCATGCCTGGTCCAGTTTCCGAGTTGAGATTGTGCTGTTTTGAGTTTTTCTCCATTTGGTCACCCTTTTAAACAAATCGTGATTAAACTGATGGGCGTCGGGCTCTGCTCCTGCTAGCAATCCAGGGGTGACCTCCGCCTCCAACATTTCTGGCGCCGTTGCCAGGGACGAAGTTGAAGATTTTCCCTGGGCAGAACGACAACGACTAACTGATTTCTGAAGGTGCATCAGATATCAGAACTTGAAGATTGCTACTGTGCACCTGGCGACTCCACTGTGACGACTCCGCTGGGGAGAGCCTGTACTATCAACTGTGGCTTCAAGAGGTAGACATACGAGGTCAAATCCACACTTGCCTTTGGCCACACCAGAAGAAGACTTGGAAGAGGTGCACGGAAAGGGAAAGAGAGCTGCAAAAGAAGTTTTAGTCGATGAAAAAGGTAATACGCCCTCCCCTTCTGTAAGAACTCCATTTTCAGATTCTCAGTTTTCTAGTCGTCCTTCCTCTGAAGTTTCCCGTTTTCTGAACTTTGGGAGTGTTCCTGCTGAGTTTTCCCCTCCTGGTCTAGTATCAGAAGGAGAGATCCTTGTCACTCCCCTCTCAGGAGGTTTCACTACTCCTCCTTTGATTACTACTGCTGCACAGAGAGAGATACCTGCACACTCAGGTCCTTTAGACTTCTCTCTGTTTTCCCCGCCGTCTCCTGTGAGGACCTCTCTTCCTTCCTCACCTGTTCACACTCCATGTCCTCCGAGTTCGCCTTCGCTCAACATCCCTATGGATGGTATTAATCCCCCTCTGAATAGAATGGATGCCATAGTCGCAGCTAGATATGCTCCTTTGATTCTTCCTCAGCCTTTGAACCCTCTCCCTGCTGGAGACTATTTGAAATACATGCCCAAGTTCAGTGGTGAGGGAGATGTGATTGCTGAAGAACACCTGGCTGCCTTTTACAACTATGCCGACAACCTAAATATTGAGAATGAAGATGTCTGGATGAGAGTTTTCATCCAGAGTCTGGATGGTGAGGTTAGGAAGTGGTTCAGGGGATTGGCCCCAGGATCCATAGCTGGGATTGAGGCTCTGGATAATGTTTTCTTGAGACAGTGGGGGGATAGANTACATGCCCAAGTTCAGTGGTGAGGGAGATGTGATTGCTGAAGAACACCTGGCTGCCTTTTACAGCTATGCCGACAACCTAAATATTGAGAATGAAGATGTCTGGATGAGAGTTTTCATCCAGAGTCTGGATGGTGAGGTTAGGAAGTGGTTCAGGGGATTGGCCCCAGGATCCATAGCTGGGATTGAGGCTCTGGATAATGTTTTCTTGAGACAGTGGGGGGATAGAAAAGACTACATATATTACATGACTGAGTTTGGTTCCCTGAAGAAGCAGGAAGGGGAGTCAGTCTCTGACTTCTCCAAAAGATTCAATAAGATGTATAACAAGATTCCTGCAGAGATAAAGCCTTCCGAAGCCTCTGCTCAAATTTCATATGCTAATGCCTTTGACCCTGATTTATGTCTCGTATTAAGAGAAAGGAGAACCACCTCTTTAGCTCAGATGCAAGATGCAGCTATAGAGGTGGAATCTAATATATTAGCAGCTGACAGACTGAGGAACAAGGCCAACACAGATAGAAGAAAAGGAAAATCAGAAGCCTCGACTTCTGACCCCAGCATCTCTGGCCCATCATTGTCTCACCCTCAAGTAAGTGAGCTGGCCCAAGTTATGAACTTTCTTAAAGAAGAAGTGGAGAGATTGAAGGTGGAAAGGAGGCAGATGTATAAAGGTCCTCAGAACACCGAAAATAAAGGAGGTTTCAGAAGACCAAATAATTTTTCTCCTCCAACTATGCAGAAAGAGAAGGAAAGAGACAGAGATGACCAAAGAGTTCAGGCTCCCTTCCAGAACAATTTCATGGCTGATGAAGAACAAGAGGAAGGGGACGCACCTAAGACAAAGATTCACAGTTTAGAGGTCACTCCCCCTTTCCCTCATCTGACCAAATCAGCATATGAAGAGTCTCTCATGGATAGTCAGCTAAATGAATTGAGCAAAGGGGACAAAGCTGGCGGTGGCCGGGGCAGGTATAACCTGAGATCAGACAACCGGGTAGCAACACCTGATGTTCCTGAGTCATCCACTAGAGCAGAGAAGCCTGCTGACAAGGTAGCAGACAACCATAGAGGTAAGAAGGCCCAACCTCTCTCCCCTATCATTCAAAATCATGCTCCCGAGATTAGAGAAATTCCGAAGCTCACATCTTCCTTTAATTTCGAGCATGAAATTCAAAAGATCAGAATCCCTGTGCCCCTCACTGAGTTAATCAAACATGGGGAATTCAAAAAACGATTCTCCGACCTGTTGAAATCTGAAGCCTCTAGCCCTTCCACAGACTGCATAAACCTCCAAGATGAAAGGCCTGCAGTGGTCCTAGGTCCCATGGTAGAGGACAAAGATGATTCATCCCCTCCCTTCTACACATCCATGAACATACATGACAAGGTGCTGCATAATTTCTTAATGGATTCAGGGGCCTCCCATAATCTCATGCCTAAAGTCGTCATGGAAGAGCTAGGATTAGAAGTCACCAGAGCCTATCATGACCTCTATTCCTTTGACTCTAGGAGGGTACAGTGTTTGGGAGTCATCAAGGACCTGGTAGTTTCCCTGTTTCAGCTGCCCATGAAAAGTATGGTCATGGATATAGTGGTAGCTGTTCCCCCAAGTTTGGCATGTTGTTGTCAAGGTATTGGATTAAGATACTTGGGGGGACGTTACAGATGGATATCACGTATGCCACTATCTCGGTCTTTGGGGGGGAACATAGAAGATTGTACAGAGAGGCCCAGCTAGCCTACATAGTCAGTGATGAAGCAAACCCCACTAATCATCCCATCTATGCCTTAGACACTGACTTGGGATCTAGCTTGCTGCAGGTCACTGATGAGCCTGAGACCCCTTTGCAGATTAGAAAGTAGCTCAGTCTTGATCAGGGGATGCCTCCTCCAACCACCTCTGTTTGAAAGATGTTCTTTGATGGAGCTTCTTCCAATATAGGTGCAGGTGCCAGAGTGGTATTCAAATCTCCTTCTCAGGAAACCA
>JASDQU010241789.1:28228-39529 GCA_032191745.1 Picea mariana | reverse complement strand
GGGGGGGGGGGGTCCGAAATCGGGGGTGCACCTTTCCAACGGTCCATATGAGCGCGCCTGGATCAACGACAATGAAGACCATTCCAGACCCCCCCCTCCCTTCTACCTTTAAGCGAAGGGGGGGGGGTCCGGAATCGCAGATGCAGTTTTCGACGGCCACGATTGAGGAGCCCAGATCAACGGCTCAGGCACGGCCCCAACCTTCTCAGCTGTCCCATATTTAGCCAGGAGTGGGCCCGTTTTCCCTCATGAAATCCCCCTTCCCATCTTTCTCCCACTGCCGCATGTCACTCGTCCACCTCATCCTTTTTATCCACATGGTTCTCCCTTCTTCCCACCATCCACTCGCTGCTTGCCTCCTGTCCCGTTCCTTTCCACGTCATCCTCTCACCCGAAGGTGAATCCTCCTGTCTTCTTCCCCCTTTTCTCCATCTGATGTCCTCCGTCATCTTCCTCTCATCTCGTCACTTCTCCCATATGCCCTTATAAACCGACGCCTCCATTCCTGTCACGCGCCTCACCCTCCGCATTGACCTCCATGCCTGTCCCTCAAGCTATTCCGTTATTCCAGGTGGCAGCGCGAGAATTCGTTCATATCCCGAAGTGCTGAGTTGGCTGGGTCATTCCCAATCCCAAGAAGCAGTTATTGAAGCGGTTGGTGGTGGTTAGACATCGTCTCCGCCATTATGGGGACGTCCTGCAATTAATTAAAGGCACGTCGATTCGCCAAATAAACTGTCAGAAGACTGATCACATCTACCATAAGTTGCACGACCATTCAAAGATTGCAGCTTCGTGTTTTTTTTCAGAAGCCATGCAGACGCAAAGCTTTCAATGCTACGTATCGATCTTGTTGCTGTTGTTGTTTTGAGTATATGTAGGCATTTTTTCCATTTTTGTATGGATCGATGGTAGAGCTAAGCTCCCAACTGTAAAGTTTCAGCAAATACTCTGGTTTCTTGGTTATGCCTCTGTGTTTGAGAGTTCTTTGTTTATGACAAACAGTTCTTCTTTTTACATATTTGTTTCATCTCATGCCGGAGTGTTCACAGTCGAATGATTCACATGGATTGCTGCATTTGTGTTATGATAAAGGATTTGTCGTGGCATTTATGTACTCTCTGGTTCTCTGTGCTTGAATGTAAAAGGGTTTTGCGTTTGAATACATTCTTCTCCAGTCTGTGATGAAACTGATGTTTATTATAGACCTCTGCATCCTTCTTGCATAAGTCTTCGACCTACTCACCCTTTACTACGACTCACTGTTTGAAGTTTATCAAGACCTCACTCGTTCATGCATGCCTGGTCCAGTTTCCGAGTTGAGATTGTGCTGTTTTGATTTTTTTTCCATTTGGTCACCCTTTTAAACAAATCGCGACATTAAACTAATGGGCGTCGGGCTCTGCTCTTCCTAGCAATCCAGGGGTGACCTATGGCTCCAACACATCCAAAACGAGACAAAATATTATTTTCCAAGAATTTAGTGATGACAGAGTCAGTGGCTTGCCTACATGGTACAAATTCGATCCACTTTGTGAAATACTATGTGGCAGTGGGGATCCACCTATGTTGGCCTGAAGAAGGAGGGTGTATCTCGTCAATAAAATCTAGTCCCCACTGTTGGAATGGAGATTCAACTGAGATGTGTTTCAGGGGAAAAGGCAAGAGCTTCTTTTTACCTTCGAAAACTTGGCATTTATGGCATGAGGTGACTTTTTGATGTACATCAACGAACAATGTGAGCCAGAAAAAACTAGCTCTGAGAATCTTGTTAGTTATAGTCCTCCAGCTTAGATGCCCACCACAGTCTCCTGCATGGAAATCCTGTAGAACCTTGTCAGCTTTGTCTTTCAACATGAAATTAAGAAAGATACCACCAAGATATTTCCAATAAAGTTTACCTTCTAGAATACAAAATTTCAATGCTTTCAGTTTAATAAATCTATCTTTGGTCTTAGTCAAACTAGGAGGAGCTTGTAAGTTATGAAGTACAAAAATGAGGTTTGTGTACCAAGGAGAGTTCAATAATACCTCTTTTACATTTGGAGTTGCCTTCTCTTCCTGCTCGTCAATTGTAGCCAAAAAATTAATGTCTAGAGCATGAAAATTTGATTCAGCCATTAGCTTGTCCAAACACTGACCTTTGATCAATTTAGTGGGTTTTATTTCCATGTCATATTCCAGAATAATCACAATCCACTTTCCTCTCCTGCCATCTGGATTATCCTGAGTCAGGATAACTTTCACCACAACATTGAGAACATATGCAATTGTGCGAGAATGGAGAATGTAGACTCTGAAATCTTTTATGGCCTTTACCAGGGAAAACACTTGTTTCTCCATTATGTTTTAATTCAATGCAACATCTCTCAAAGATTTGCTATGGGTTGTTCATATCCTTCATTGTTTTTTTGAAATAGCACTGTTGTGATGATGTGTTCAGATGCAAAAGAGAAAAGGTAAAAATATTTGGTGTAATCTGGGCTGATCAAAACTGGGACTTGGGTGAGTGTGTGTTTCACCTACTCAAATGACTATTTGGACTTAGTGTTCCATTTGATTTTTGTGTCTTTTTTCAACATATTTGTGATGCTTCTAAGAAGTTTAGCCAAGTTGGGTATGAGCTTCTGAGGAAATTTATTTTGCCAATGAAAGATTGTAGCTCTTTGATGTTCCTAGGGTGTTCCACTTTCTGGATGGCTTCTATCCTGTTGGGATTTATTTTAATTCCATCTTTAGATATTATGTGTCCCAACAACTTGCCTTCCTCTAAACCAAAAAGAATTTTCTTTGGATTCAATGAAATCCCAAACTTTCTACACTTCTCAAACACGCGTATGAGATTCTTCAAGTGTTCCTTATCAGATTTGGAGTAGACAATTACATCATCCTAATATATGACTATAAATCTTCCAACTTCGTCTACAAAAAAATATCCACTTCTCTTTGGAAAGTGGCACCAGCATTCATCAAACCAAAGGGCATCTTCACATACATGAAGGTTCCCCAGGGTGTGGTAAAGGGTGTTTTCTCCTGATCATCTGGGTGAACAAGAACCTGGTTATAACCTAAGAAACCGTCTAGTAAGGAGATCCTACTGGCCCCAACTACTTTTTGTAAGATGTGGTCCATCTTAGGCAAAGGGTAATTGTCTTTGAGGGAAACCTTGTTCATATTTCTGAAATCAATGCAAAGCCTGATTTCACTAGTTTTCTTCCTGGTAGGAACTAGGTTAGAAACCCATTTGGAAAATCTCTAGGGGACTATAATTTTGGCATCATACATTTTTTTTATTTCCTTCTCTATCAGGGCAAGCAACTTGGGATGGATTATCCTAAGTTTCTTCCTGAAAGGTTTATGTTCTTGTTTTATTGGGATCCAATGGTGTATGATACTTGTTTCATAAAATTTTAAGTACTCATAACGCCAAGAAAACCCATCTACATATTCCTTAAACAGTTCAATGTATTTGCGTTTTTTCTCATAGGGTAGAGATTTGGAAAGTTTTATCATCTTGGATTTTTATTCTATTCCTATGTTACATTCTTCGACCTCTTTACCACTAGCTTCAATTTTTGGTTTTTTCGCTACATCGTTAAAATCGAACAAGTCTTCTAGAAGAACTAAACCTCTAGGTAACACATTATTTTTCAACTGTGAAATACCAGAATCTACCTCGTTTTGTTTCAATTCATCCGAGTCTACTTTATTTACACTACCATTTTCAAAAACAGATTTATTTGCATTGTCATCATCATTCTCTAAATCTATATTTGTACATTCGAAATCATTCTTACACTGTAGGAAGTCTTCAATTTGATCGTCATTCCCAAATACCTGCCAGTATTTGATGTTTTCTGGAATGGTTGGTCTACAATTCACCTCTGCAATGTATTGGCAAGTGGGACGAAAAAAGTATTTTACATGTAGTTGTTGCTGTGGCCAACCCATTTTCTAGTATGTTTTGTCCCCTGGGCATTAATTGCAAGTCGATTTCAGTAAAACATTGAAGGGAATCCAAAAAAACATTCTTGTAAGCTCTAAGTCTGGGATGTTTAGTTGCATACTCACCTTTAATTTGCTTGATAATCAATTTAGAATCACCCCTTACCATAATATGTTTGGCACCAACCTTATTCAGTATTTTCAGGCCGAGCATCAAAGCTTTATACTCAGCTATGTTGTTAGTGCATTGGAAATTCAATTTGTAAGAATGACTCTTTGAATACCTTGATTTTTGATTATGCAACCAAAATCCAGCTCCAGCTCCATCCTTGCTCACAGGTCCATCAAAATACATGCTCCAAAAGTCTGCTGGTAGTTCCTAACTTTCCATAGATGCAGTATTTCTTACCTCAGTGATTTATTTATCTTCTTTCGGATCAGGTGTATTATCTTCCAGCTGAGAAATTTGTTATTCCAAGTCACCATCATTGTACAGAATGAAAGAATCTAGATCAGAGTGTGCAAAGTATAGTGGGTAGTTGTGTGGCTTTTCCTGACTGTTGAGGATAAACTTCATCGGAGTCTCTCTATACAGTCTTCTCTGTTGTCCGATTACTGGGATGGTGGCATAGGACATATCTAGCTACAGGGTTCCTTTTAGCTTAGCTCCCCAGGATATTGATAGTAACATACTGTATTTCGAGGGAATGTCTACAACCACAATGTCCATCACCATAATTTTTGTTGGGATTTGAGCCAGGGTGATGCATAAATCTTTAATTATCCCTATACATTTGACCTTGCTAGAGTAAAAAAAATGCAAATCCTTGTAGGGTCTGGTGACCTCAAGTCCCAACTTTTCCATCATAGCTTTGGGCATCAGGTTGTGAGAGGCACCTGAATCCAGCATAGCATTGTGTAATATCAAGTCGTGGATATTCAGGCTGATGTAAAATGGGGCAGCGTTATCATTTTGACCATAAACTTGATAATCGAACAAAAGATCAGGTTGATCATCAACAATATTTACCATGTCTGAGTTATTTTTTGACCCGACATTCAAGGCCTTTGTACCTATCTCTGGTTCGATGCTTAAAGATTTAATCACCTGGGACTTGTAAGCGTTCTTGCTCATTAGCTCAGAAAGGGGAATGTGAATCTTCAATTTAGCTAGTTCTCCTTCAAGGTTGAACATAGTGGAAGCCTTGCTTAGGCTCTGCACTTCTAGTTTATCCATCAGAGTCCTATGGGTAGAAGCACTTAGTTGACTAGTTGACGAAACCTCGGTCTGATTTGATCTTTGTAAACTTTCGGGGTTTCTTTTTTCATGAGATTTGACATTATTCCTCTCAGGGACTTTCTTGGAAGAAGTTTCCGAGGTTTTATTGGTTTCGACTATTCTCTTCGTTTTGGTGGCCTTCTTTTTTTCAGTAGCCTTCTTTGGAGGGTTGTCATTTTACCTCTTGCTACTAAGATTATACTGTCTGTGGACCTCCATTATAGAATTTTCAAAGGCTTGTTGTTTTGTTTCCTCTACTTCGTCATTTACCTCTATTATAGATTATGCTCTTCCTGAGAAAGAAAAATGGATCCATCATCATGAATGCCCATGATGTTTATATGAGTGTCATCCAATTCTTCGATTATCTCCTCACCTTCATCGGCGTAATTTTCTTGGAGTGGTGGTCTGATCTGCTGATCAAGCCCCCTCTATTCTCTTTGATCTCTAGGATCTCTCTACCTGATCTGGGTGGGATTTCTTCTAAAGTTCAGATTCTGAATCTGAGGAATAGCTTGGGTTTCCCTAGGTGGATTTCTGTCGTCTATAGTAAGTCTCTCCATCATTTTCTCCATAGCTCTAGTTAAGGAATCTAGTTTGGCATATGAAGAGGAAGGGGAAGGCTCTTCGTTAATCATGACCCTTCTTTTTGTTCTCTACCTGTCTCTTCTGGCTAAAAGATTTTCTTCCACGCTTATGACACATTTCTGCATATCTTCCAGAGTAGCATAATTTCTTTCCCTTAGCTGATATGACATGTTAGCATCAAATCCATCTGGGAATTTTATTAATGCCAAACCTTGAGGTGGTTCGATATCAGATGTAATTTCATTGTAAAGGTTGTTGAAATGAATGCAGTAATCTTGCGCTGTCTCTCCTTGGTTCCTTCTGATATTCTCATTATCTGACAAGATCTGGAGAGGATTTTTCTTTACCTCCCATCTGTCAAGAAAAATTCATTGGAAATTAGCAAGGTCCACTACCATAGCAGGATGTAAATATTTGAACCATTTTTTAACATCCCTGGTCAGACTCTATGCAAAAAATTTCATCTGGATGTCTTCCTCATCAAATTCCTGCAAATCAAAATAATCATTCAACTTGTCAACATGTTGTTGTGCATTCATAGAACCAGTACCATCAAACTAAGGAAGTCTGGTTTGATAGTCTTGGGGCATGGCATGTAAAGGGGCGACCAACACCAATGGAGAATATCCTACTACCATGATTGGTGGAGGAGGTTGAACAAAAAATTGTGTGGTTGGAGTGGAAGTGACAGAAGCTGTGGAAGATGAAGGGATGGAAGGAAAAATGTGAGCTGGTTTAGGTTTAGCAGAAGATGCAACAATAGTCAAGGCAGAAAGTTTGAATGACTGTTGGAAGTCAGCTTGGTCTAAGGTTTGATCAATATTCACAAGTAGATATTCTAACTTGTCAAATTCCTGAAGAAATCGTTGATCAACGTCTACCCTAGGAGAAAGTATTTCAGTGGTCCTGGGTTGTAGGATGGTTTGATCTAAAACTGTTTCACTTATAAAGCTATCGGATTTTGTTCTAAAAAGGATTTGTTCAAAAGATATGTCAAACTGAAGATCCTGAAGGGAAACCAACTTCTCTGGGAGAGAAGGGGACCTACGAAGAGGATTGTGACTCTCAGAACCCTCTGCAACATTTTTCTTTCTGAGTAATTTTTCGGGATTGTCTATTGTTGTTGCAGGGTCTAGATTTGGATGAGATCTAGTCAAAACTCTTTTAGGAGCCAGAATTTTAATTTTTTAAGATATTTTTAAAATAATTACATACAAAATTTAAGAACCTCTAAACATTATCTCTTTATAAGTTTAGATTTTATGATTCGTTCAGAAATAAGTTTTCTTTTTCTATGGAAAATAAATCATAGGGTAAAATGTTTGTTCAGTTCCCCAGTATGGTCGCCACTATGTTATCGCTCTGTAAATTCCCGGAGGTTGTTGGGAGGTAGAAGAAATTTATCAGAGGTAACTTTATCCAACCACTTCAATACTCAGATCTAGCCCTGTCAGTTTCAAAGAGGTATCTCTCTGTAAGATTTAACTTTGTTTCGGGTTTTAGGTATTAGGTTAGTTAAATAAATAAGACTGTGTGGTTTGTTTTATAAAAATGGTTTAAATATCGCTTACACATCCATTGGGATATGGGTTCTGTTTTATAAAGTTTGAGACCAAAGAACAGATTTTTTAAGGTGTTTTCACATGGAAGGATAATGCAACTACTAGATCCTTTAGAATAAAAATGATGGGTAGCAAAAAGATGACATAATCAATTATAACAAAGAAGAATTTAAGAATTTCTTTATCATAATGTCAAAAGATAAGCAGTTAGATCTTTAAAACCAGAAACAGAGTATACAAAGATAAATTCTCCAACTTTAACTTATTTTAAATGATCAGATATAGAAATCATAAACGATTACGAAGACATAAAAACCATTCAACGAAGAGGGGTAAACATCACCAATAGTTAACACGTAGGAATCCTGTGAAATGTCCTTTTTATTTTTGGTAATTCTCTTGAGAAAGATTACACTACTTACATCTTGCTTGGGCATAAAGATCTACCCTGACTACTTCAAAAATTAAAGTATTTATAAGAAAAATTACAAACGATCCTGTCATTAATGATCAATATGTGGTAGAATCCGAATCTAACTAATTAAGTAACAAAATGCAAAATTGTAGGAAGTGTTGATGATCTGTCGGATTCTTCATCCAATTTTGGGGAAGGCCATTGGGGAGTCATTTGCTTGACTTTGACTACTCCACATGATGACTTGGTTTGTACACCTCATCCCTTACTCGATCAAAGAGAAAAGATCCTCCCAGCTTTGATGACTAGGAATGGTGAGTTTGAGTACTCTTCGGTACACCTCATCCATTTCTGTGTATTTTGTAAAAGTTGGCTTGGTGATGAAGATATACTTAATTTCAATCTAGATGTTGAGGTCCAGTTGCAGAGTCTCTAAAAATGCTTTACCTGTTATGCTACCTTGTATCCCTAAAACCTTGGAGCTGTCCTTTGCCACCATGGAAATCGCTTGCTTGTAGTTGGATAGGGTCATCAGTTTGTCATTTAAGACCAACAAACTGGGAAGGAATTTCTTTTGCAAAGCATCAATCTTGCTGAAGAATCTCTAAACTCTAATATGCATGTTCTGGACTCTCTCTTCCAATTGCAACATTAATCCTCTTTTGGTCAGGACCTCCTTAAATTCAAGCATAGTTTCAGTCCTATCCTCAATTTCTAGACTTTCGAGCTCATCCTTAGTCTTTGAATTTAGAAACTTGATGATTTCATTTTCTTCTATGGGCATTTCTCCCAACTCTACTTTGATCCTGTCGATGGTCTGCTTGCTCCTTAACACCAATTTTTGGTGCTCAAACATGATCTACACGACGGGCCAAATTTCTGTCATGGATTTTGAGATATCCATCTAAATGTTGTCCTTGGCTTCTACTAGTGTTTTTCCCACAACCGTTTGCTTTTATAGCTGTTATATCTCCCGCTTCAGTTTTTCTGATGTGTGTCTCTCAGTGTTATAGCTGGCCTAGAAAGAAGATTTAAGCTTCTGGAGATGCTCCATATCTTGCTGCAATTTTTTAATTTCTTCTCCTTGTAAAGTCATTTCCTCCATTGACTTTGCTAGAGCTTCAGATGTCTCTAGAACTGTCACTAGGGAAGCTGATGGAAGTTCTGTAGTGGTGGTTGTTGATGTTGTCACTGTGCTAACTCCTGTGAGGGGAACTGCACTCAATGGGATGACCTCCATGGGCTCTGTCTATTCTTTTTCCTTTACTAGTCTTTCTAGCTCGGCCTCCATTTCTTTGATCTGTACGTTTTGTTCCATGAATAACTTTAGCATTTATTCTTTTTGACCCTTTGTCTCTACCATATATTTGGTTTGTGAGTCTTCAGTAGCTGTCAGTTTTAATTGCTTCCTCAAGAAGGCTATGCTAGCGTTCTTTTTCTTTAACAGTTCCTTAGCTACTTCCACATTCGAGGGATCATACCCAATTTTAAGTACCAGCTCTTCTAAAGACTTGATCTTGTTAGCTTTTTCAAAATATGATACTTTCTCCAACTTTAGTTGAGTCTGAACATTGTTTAGGGAAACCTGTAATTTTGCAGCGGTTGTGGAAGCTTTTGTCAATGTTGAGAAAACCATTTCTCTAGTCTGTCTATGCAAATCCATCTGGTCAGCTAGATGTACTTGCTTGGCATCAAACTCAAGTGTTGACCTTTTGTAATCAATGATTTTCTTTGGATGGGGCACATGTGCCCGCAAAAATTCCATGTGCATTCTCCCTTTTTTCTGTATCAAAAGTAGAGAGCAGTCTATGATGTGTTGTTGATGTTTGTTTCCAGAATTGAGCGTACGTGTTATTTGTCAACATCTCATTCTTCTTCTTGATTAAATCATATTTCTCAAAGATAATCAGTTTTGCAGAACCTTGTGATGGTTGGGTGTTCAAAGTGGTATCCATCTGCTTTCTTG
The DNA here is from genome assembly GCA_032191745.1 of Picea mariana. Lineage (NCBI taxonomy): Eukaryota > Viridiplantae > Streptophyta > Pinopsida > Pinales > Pinaceae > Picea > Picea mariana. The sequence goes on along the minus strand of JASDQU010241789.1, from coordinate 29,774 downwards.
AAGAAGAAGTGGACATCATCTATTGATTACTTGATAACAATGGTGAGTGTTCTCCCTTGACAACTGTGGTAGATTGTGTCTCTTCCTCTCCTGATCTATCAACTGTATGACTAGTCTTGGGCCTTTTCTTGTACACCTGGAAATACTCTGTTTAGACTTCAATAATTGAAGGGGAGACATCCTTTCTAATCCTTTTCTCCTTTTGTATCTGTGGAGTAGTGGTCTGTGAAAAAATGGCTAGAGGAGTTTGTTGTTTAGAATCTTCTAGAGTGTTCACCTCCCACTCTGTTTGGTTCATAAATTTCTTGATCTCTAGTTTGGGCACATTAGCATACGGGGAACTTTTAATCCTTAATCTCATTTATGCAATAATCCCACATGGATCATAGTGGCTAGGGAAACTGATTGCAAACTTCATGTCCTTTAGTATCTTGTCTGCCTCTTCCCTGGCAGCTCAAGTATTACAGATAAAGGATTCTATCTGCCCTTTAATTCTCAACTGTTGTTTCTTATTCAAAGCTACAAAATGTATGTCGTCTGAATTGATCATTTGCCTGATGTATTCCAGGGCGAATATACTAACAAGTACATATCTGGGAAGCTTATAAGGAGCCAACTCACATCCATAAATTCTGATATCCATGTGATTCTGATGCAGATACCAATCTCCAGTCTTGGCGAGGTCTGAGAGGTGTAAAATTCTTTGGATATCCTCATTTATCCTTAGTTCTTGTCTACCACTGAGTATGCTTACCATTGGGTGGTAAAAATGCTCAATGAATGCTTGAAATTAAACTCTGTGGAGTTTTTTCTCAGTAATGAAGCCCAAGAGGTGATAGGCTATAGTTTGTCACCCTGGTTCAGTTTTTGCATGGGGAATAAGAACTTATCTTCTTGAAAGAACACGAACATGTAAGCCAATATTGAAGAATACCGGAACATGCCCTCTGTGAGAAATTTGAAAAGTTGCTCATGCATGTTACCATCTAGAAAACTGTTGTAGTCGAAACGGGTGGTGGATTTTTCTTCAGCAGAGAAAATGGACAAGAAACCTAGAATGGGATACTCCACCCATTCGTCTGAATAATACCCGAGAAGACAACATAACGATGAAATGACTTGGTTACCTTTTTATGAAAACATGGAAGAATGGTAGGGGGGATTTTTCTTGGGGAATTGGGCATTCTGTGGGAGACAAAACTCGAAAATCTGTGCTCTCTAGGGAAAAGTCAAATTCTGGTACATTTCAGTTAGAACTTCAATGGTGAAAGTAGAGGAGGTTTCGCCTATAGGTATTTGCATCATCTGGTCAATGGACTCGACTGTGATAGTGAAAAGGGTCTCTCTAGACGATGAAACAATAGATATTTGATCAGGGAGATAGTGTGCCTGGCACTTGAGGGTGAACTCAGGAAAATGGTGAATTTGGGGAAAAAGATACAGTGGAATATTGGACTCCCAGAGTCCAATCTCGTCACTTTGGTCCAGGAAGGTGTCTCTGAACCATGAATGGAATTCAAAAAAATTGAATTCGCATATGGGCCCT
>JASDQU010241789.1:5662-17349 GCA_032191745.1 Picea mariana | reverse complement strand
GGGGGGGGGGGGGGGGGGGGGGGTCATGTCCCCCCCTTGTAAGAATATCGCCCATGAAAAAAAAAATTGGTGGTTTTTTGCATCCATTTTTGGCCAATTTTTGCGTCTTTTTTGGCGTTTTTCGATACATGGTTTTCATCGATGGTTTTCTAATTTTGGTTAAGGAATTAGAGTTGTTTACTAATTTGGATCAATGGATTAGGGGTTTGAATGACATGGGGTCCTATGTCTATATTGTATTTTAAACAATGAAGAATGATGATGAATAGAATATTAGAGGCGTGGCTCTAAACAAGTTATTGGTTTCCCCGGTTTGGGTTTCTAGGGTGAAAATCTATGTGTAATGTGTGTGTGTGTGTGTGTGTGTGTGCCATTGAATCTTTTCTATTTTTATTGAGAATCTATTTGCAGTAATTAATTATACAAGGTTTAAATATGCACTCCTATGAATTCCCAACACAGAAGGTATGAACCAAAAAATAAATCTAAACTCCCAAAGGGATGAAAAAGTCCTAGAAACAAGTGAAATTCTCCCAAGCAAACAATTTAATTGTCCGATAACAGTGGAATTATCCCCACCAAACAAATGGATGTCCAAAAAAAAAGGAATTTACCCCAACAAACAAATGGACACCCAAAAACAAAGGAATTCTCCCCATCAAACAAACAGATGCCCAGCAACAAAGGAATTTTCCCCAACAAATAAGTAGACACCCATCAATAAAGGAATTCTCTCAATATAATGGAGAATTGGCCCAAGAAATGCCAATTGACTCAGAACATCTCCAAATGTGAGAGAGTATGAGAAGGTAGAGAAATTATAATGATTTTAAACTTAGAAACGTATGCATAAAAAATATTTATTGACAACCCTCAATTTCTATGAGGTAATAGAAGGATTGTCTACGCCCTCTAACTATTGCAAGTATGAAAACTTTGGAAAGAAACAAATTACTATATAGTCTATTCTCAAATAGTATGATATGCCACAATTACCAATAGATTCTCACACATAGTGCTAAATATTATAAGAAACAATTAATTCCACATCCACTCAAGAATATACAGAGATGTCATTAGAGTTTTCTGGCAAGCTCATTTAAAACTCAATGTTGAATTAACCACAACACATAGAGGAAAAATACATTACACATGATTCTTTTTTTCCTAGAACCAAATTGGGAAAACTATTGGAAATATTTTTGTCATTGATGTAAAATACAGGGGGATACTACATATGTCCAAGATAAAGATTGCAAGATGGAGATAGTTGGAAATATTTTTTTTTTTGTTTTTTGATGCTCAGATTGGATACCCTATATTTGAATTTATTTTTAGTCTGAATACCTAGCTCAAATGAGAGCATAGGATATACAGTTGAAATTCTTATTCCAATACCTTTCCAATGGCATGTGGAACTTGTTGGACACACTGAGCACACTAAGAGGGGGGGTGAATCAGTGTGGGGCTCTTTTTTCAGTTCCCTTCAAAAAAAATACTTAGTTAGCAATCACCATTTACTCATCACTTATTACTGAAATTTCTAACCAGTTGTATGAGAACATATATCAAAAACAAATAACAACAACATATATCATCAATAATCCATCACCACAAAGAATACAAAGAACACAATATGTATGTACAATTTTCTTTTTATTATGGACTACAATCCTTGGGTTTATCATCAACAACTGAATAGAGCATCAAATCCACAAGATCACTAACTTTGTAATGCAAGACTCAACTTACACAACTCAACACCAACTGAGAAGAGGATTCAATCCACAACAAATACCAATATGTCAATAGGTACGCGAGCTGTCATTAGTGTAGAACACATATGTACACACCCTACCAATAGTGCAACCCGCGTATGCACGCGGTCTGGCTCATAGCAGTCTATGTGTGCCTCCTTAGGAACTAGGGTTTTCTCTCTCCATGAAAACTTAGATCTTATGCATCCTCTATCACATCCACTTCTTCCCTTCATTGTCCAATCTGTACCATACCCAATCACAACACATCTATGCTCTCCAAAAAATTACTCATGATCCTGAACCATACAATATGAATGTTACTCAATCATGTATAAGTAACCAGTATACTATGGAAACCATATCAATACTGAAACATAAGAGTGCAGATCACACAGTCAATGAACCAATAAAACCATATCACAAGAGCCATACCAAGTGTTGTAACCTAGGTCTGCACCCCTGCCTCTCCTCTCTCTTTTCCCTATGCCTTCATCAATTTTTCACATTCTGGTTAGTTAAGTTAGTTTCCCATTTTTGAGTGACTTGGTTCTTATTCGCTTCTTTCCTGTTTGAGTCTTTGCACATTTTTGTTTATGTTTTTCCTGAAGGATAAAATAGAGGTCGTATTTGGTTCAGAATGCTTTTCATCATGTTTGTCATTGATTGAGCTCACAACAGGTCGGCCAGGTTTTTATATGCACAGGAAACACCCATGGACAAATGCAACAATCAAGAGTTGTCAATTTCAGACTCTGATTGTGGAAACAAACATGTTAACTTTCGACGGTGGTGATCCATCAAGACAATCAAATGAATGGCTCTCTTCCATTTGGGGGTGAAGAATCGCATGGATTTTAACATCAAGAATTATCTGAAGTCTCGAACTCCCAAATTATTTAACATGACTTCAGCTCAAGTTAATTAGTGATAAGCATTGGCTAATCACTTCGCGAGATCTTCAGTTCAGGAGATTTTCATACTTTACATCCAGAAACTCCTGAAGTGTCAAAGAACCGAAGTCCCGAAGAGTTAAAGTGTTGAAGTGTTGAAGACCCAAAGTCCCAAACTGTTGAACTCCTGAAGTGTCAAAGTAGATGAAGGCCCAAAGACCCGATTAGCCAAACTCTCAAAGTGTCGATCTAGCCGAAGTCTGAAAGCCCAAAGTGTCGAAACACGTGGCAAAAATCAATTGAGACACATGGCACACTCATTGGTCATGACATGTGGTGATAGATCATTCACATCAGAGATCTTCCTCCGGGAAATTTTGATGCTTCACATTTGAAACTCCTGAAGCCTGAAATTCTGAAAACCCGAAGTGAATATGGACCATCCATTAGCGGGTAGACATGGTAGCAGATCATTCACTTTGGATATTTTCCTCCAAGAGATTTTGATGCTTCAAATTTGAAACTCCTGAAGCCCAAAGTGTCGAAGCATGTGGCAACCATAATTTGAGACACATGCTGCACTCATCAGTCATGAAACTTGGTGCACTCATCAGTCATGACATGAGGTACTTATTCCAGGTCATTTGGTTATGACATTATCCCATTTCCACGTGACATGTGTCACCCTTCTTTCCATGACACATCCATTGGGCTATGGGGTCTGTTTTATAAAGTTTGAGACCAAAGAACAGATTTTATAAGGTGTTTTCACAGGGAAGGATAATTAAATTGTTAGATCCTTTAGAATAAAAATGATGGGTAGCAGAAAAATGGGATAATCAATTATAACAAAGAATTATTTAAGAATTTCTTTATCATAACGTCAAAAGACAAACAATTAGATCTTTAAAAGCCAGAAACAGAGTATACAAAGATAAATTCTGCAACTTTAACTTCTTTTAAATGATCAGATATAGAAAACATAAATGATTACGAAGACAAAAAAACCATTCAACGAAGAGGGGTAAACACCACCAACAGTTAACACACAAGAATCTTGTGAAATGTCCTTTTTATTTCTGGTAGATCTGTTTAGAAATATTACAGTGCTTACAGCTTTCTTGGGCATAAAGATCAACCATGACTACTTCAAAAATTGAAGTATTTATAAGAAAAATTACAAACGATCATGTCATTAATGATCAAGACGTGGTAGAATCCGAATCTAACTAATTAATTAACAAAATGAAAAATTGTAGGAATTGTTAATGATTTGTCGGATTCTTCATGCCAATTTTGGGGAAGGCCGTTGGGGAGTCATTCGCTTGACTTTGACTGCTCCGCATGCTGACTTGGTTTGTACACCTCATCCATTACTCGATCAAAGTGCATAGATCCTCCCATCTTTTCTGACTGGGAATGGTGAATTTGAGTAGTCTTCGACACACCTCATCCATTTCTGTGTATTTTGTGAAAGTTGGCTTGGTGATGAAGATATACTTGATTTCACACGGGATGTTGAGGTCCAGTTGAAGAGTATATAAAAATTCTTTACTTGTTATGCTACCCTGTATATCTGAAAACTTGGAGCTGTCCTTTGCCACCATGGCAATATTTTGCTTGTAGTTGGACATGGTCATCGGTTTGTCATTTAACACCATCATACTGGGAAGGCCTTTCTTCTACAAAGCATCAATATTGCTGAAGAGTCTTTGAACTCCGATATCCATGTTCTGGGCTCTCTCTTCCAATTGAAACATTAACCCTCTTTTAGTCAGGACCTTCTTAACTTCGAGGATATTCTTAGTCCTATCCTCAATTTCCAGACTTTCAAGCTCATCCTTAGTCTTTGAATTTAGAAACTTGATGATTTCATTTGCTTCTGTGGGCATTTCTCCCAACTCTCCCTTGATCCTGTCAATGGCCTTCCTGCTCCTTAACACCAATTCATGCTGCTCAAACATGATCTGCATGAGGGGCTAGATTTCTGTCATGGATTTTGAGATATCCATCCAAATGTTCTCCTTGGCTTCTGCTAGTGTTTTTCCCACAACTGTTTCCTTTTGCAACTTTTGTATCTCCTCCTTTAATTTTTTTGATGTGTGTCTCTCAGTGTTGTAGCTAGCCTGGAAAAAAGATTTAAGCTTCTAGAGATGCTCCATCTATTGCTGCATTTTTTTATTTTCTGCTCCTTGTAAAGTCATTTCCTCCATTGGCTTTTCTAGAGCTTTAGATGTCTCTAGAACTGTCGTTGGGGAAGCTGATGGAAGTTCTGTAGTGGTGGTTGTTGATGCTGTCGTTGTGCTAATTCCTGTGAGGGGAATTGCACTCAATGGGCTCTGTCTATTCTTTTTCCTTTATTATTATTTCCAACTCAGCCTCCATCTCTTTGATCTGTTCATTTTTTTCCATGATTAACTTTAGCATTTCTTCTTTTTGACCCTCTGTCTCTTCCATCTCTTTGGTTTGTGAGTCTTCAATAGTTGACAATTTTAATTTCTTCCTCAAGGAGGCTATATCAGTGTTCTTTTTCTTCAGCTTTTCCTCAACTACTTTCACATTTGAGGGATCATACCCAATTTTAAGTACCATCTCTTCTAAAGACTTGATCCTGTTATCTTTTGCAAAAGATGATACTTTCTCCAGCTTTAGTTGAGTCCGAACATTGTTCAAAGAAACCTATAATTTTGCAGCGGTTGTGGAAGTGTTTGCCAATGTTGAGAAAACCATTTCTCTAGTCTATCTATGCAAATCCATATGATCAGCTAGATGTACTTGCTTGGCATCAAACTCAAGTGTTGACCTTTTGTAATCAGTTTTCCTTTCGATGGGGCACCTGTGCCTGCAAAACCGCTATGTGCATTCTCCCTTTTTTCCCTATCAAAAGCAGAGAGTAATCTATGCTGTGTTGTTGATGTTTGTTTCCATAATTGAGCATAGGTGTTATTTGTTAGCATCTCATTCTTCTTCTTTATTAAATCATATTTCTCAAAGATACTCAGTTTTGCAAACCCTTGTCATGGATGGGTGGTCAAAGTGGTATCGGTTTGCATTTTTGAAGAAGAAGTGGACACCATCTATTGATTAGTTGCGAAAAATGGTGAGTGTTCTCCCTCGACTACTATGGTAGATTGTGTCTCTTCCTCTCTCGATCTGTCAGTTGTATGACTGGTCTTGGACCTTTTCTTGTACACCTGGAAATCCTCTACTGAGACTTCAATAATTGAAGAGGAGGCATCCTTTCTGGGCCTTTTCTCCTTTGGTATCTGTGGAGTAGTGGTCTGTGAAAAAATGGTTGGAGGATTTTGTTGTTAAGTGTCTTCCAGAGTGTTCACCTCCCACTCTGTTTGGTTCATAAATTTCTCGATCTATGGTTTGGGCACATGACCATATGGGGAACTTTTATTCCTTAATTTTATTTCTACAATAATCCCACATGGATCATAGTGCCAAGGGAAACAGATGCCAAACGTCATTTCCTTTAGTAGCTTGTTTTCCTCTTCCTCGACAGCTCAACTGTTACAGATAAAGGATCCTATCTACCCTTTAATTCTCAATTATTGTTTCTTCTTCAAAGATACAAAATGTATGTCGTCTGAATTGATCATTTGCCTGATGTATTCCAAGGCGAATATCCTAACAGGAACATATATGGGAAGCTTATAAGGAGCCAACTCACATCCATAAATTCTGATTTCTATGTGATTCTGATATAGATACCAGTATCCAGTCTTGGTGAGGTCTGGGAGGTGTAAAAATCTTTGGATCTCCTCATTTATGCTCGGTTCTTGTCTACCACTGAGCATGCTTACCACTAGGTGGTAAAACTACTCAATGAATTTCTTGAAATTAAACTCTGTGGAGTTTTTTCTCAGTAATGAAGTCTAAGAGGTGAAAGGTTGTGGTTTGTTGTCTTGGTCCAATTTCTGCATGGGGAATAAGAACTTATCTGTTTGAAAGAACACAAACATGTAAGCCAATATTGAAGAATACCAGAACATGCCCTTTGTGGGACTTTTGAAAAGTTCCTCTTCCATGTTCTCAGCTAGAAATCTGTTGTAGTCGAACCGGGTGGTGGATTTTTCTTTGGCAGAGAAAATGGACAAGAAACCAAGAATGGGCTCATCCACCCATTCATCTAGATAATACCCGAGAAGGCAACATAATGATGAAATGACTTGGTTACCTTTTTCTGAAAACATGGAAGAATGGTAGGGGAGATTTTTCTTGGGGAATTGGGCATTCTTTGGGAGGAAAAACTCGAAAATCTGCACTCTCTAGGGATAATACAAATTCTGGTACATTTCAGTTAGAACTTCAATGGTGAAAGTAGAGGAGGATTTGGGTCTAGGTATTTGAATCATCTGGTCAATGGCCTAGGGTGTGATAGTGAAAAGGGTCTCTCTAGATGATGAAACAATAACTCTCTGATCTGGGAGATAATGCACCTAACACTTGAGGGAGAACTTGAGAAAATGGTGAATTTGGGGAAAACGATACAGTGGAAGATTGGAATCCCAGAGTCCAATCTCGTCACTTTGGTCCAGGAAGGTGTCTCTGAACAATGCATGCAATTCAAAAAAATCGAATTTTCATCTGGGCTATGAGATCAGGTAGTCTTTGTCAGCCAAAGGAATCCATTCAAGATCGATAGGGGGCAGGAGGAATGGATTTTCCTCGATCTATGATTTCTTAGATTTTGGTGTCGTGAATTCAACTATTACTTGCAAATTGAAATAAAAAAATTAGCAGGAAATTTTCTTTATCTCAGCCATTGACAGAAATGATGGGGGAAGTGAGCTTTTGGTATGTGTAAAGTGTGAACAATGTGATAATGGCGGATAAATGAGATTTAGAATGGCTGAATGGGTGACCTTTGGGGATTGATGGACCATTCTGAAGCCTAACGGGTATGCTTGGCTTCTTTGAATGGCCAACAAATATCTGGGGATGAGGTGACGGGCAAGTGATGGGTTAAGGGCATGTGAGGGTGATGTGGAGGGTAGTAAGTGGAGTGGATGTGATGTGTGGCAGATGAGTGGAAGATGAAGTACCCTGACAGATTAAAGTAGCAAGACTTTCAAACGGTGGCAGTGGAGTGTATCATCATGCGTTAGAGGCAGCATAGCAAGGCTGGTATGGCAGTATGTTGGAGGGGGGTTAAGGTAGTAACTGGTTTAGATCAAGGGGGGTTCGACGTAATAGGGGGGTCTCGACCATCATTAGGATTGTTTATTGAAATAAAACCAATTAAACTATGTTCTATCCTATTTATCTAACACATTTAACCTAGATTAGATTGTTGGGTTAGAAATTACTCTACTCTAGCGCTATTTGACCAATATTAAACAGTTTGATCAAATTTATTCACTACTTGGCCTATCTACTTGGCCAATATTAAACAATTTAGCTAGGCTTTATTCACTAATCCTATCATCATAAATTCAAAATACTTGACCATGATTAAACTGTATGGATCAAGTCATTATTATTGCATGGGGCCTTATCCCTTTTTCTTTTATGTGCTCTTTTATTCTTTTCTTTTCTTTTTTTTGAAAATAATTTGCAAAATGAAATATTATTTACAACCAAATTACACCAAGAGTGAAAATTTTCTAGTCACTAGTTGATCCTATGAAACATAGGGTTATAACAGTGGCTCCACCTGGGGATGGTGCTCTCCTTGCGAGGTGCCAATAACCTACTTCCTCATGTCTGTAAAGGTTTTCTCGATTGCTTATGTCTGTTATTCGTTTTGTTTTTATTTTGAGAATTTGGTGGCACTGGTAAGTGGCTTAGTGCCTTATCTGTGGGCTTCAACCATCTGATCAACATCACCTACACACAACTTGAATGTAAAGAAATGGTATGTACAGTGGAAAAGGATTTATGGGATCTCTATTGGGGTGGAAAATAATGCTTCAACATCCCTCCATTCATAGGTCCACCTGGCAGGTCTGTTTCATCACTATCTTTGAGAAAAAATGCAATATTTCCTCTAAATGCCTGAATGATGTAAGGGCCTTTTCATAAGCTATCAAAATTTCCATGTTTACCCTTATCCTCATTCCTGGAATCCCATTTCAACAGCAAATCACCCAACTCAAAATCATCTTCTTTAGTTCTTCTGTCAAATTTTTTTTTGATGTTCTCCTGAATGACCTGAGTCTTGTTATATACTTCTTCCCTGGATTGCATTATGTGAATCATTTGATTTATTTTCTTTTGGACATCGTTTGGCTCTGCTTGCACTTCTTGCAATAGTTTCATAACAGGGACTCCCAAGGAAAGGGGAAAATTTTCTTTAGTACCATATACCAATTGGTATGGAGACATGCCAATTGATCTTTTGGTGCTTATTTTGTCAGCCCAAGGCACAAAACCCAACTTATTATGCCATGATTTATTATTTTCTTGTAATGTTTTCTTGAGGATGTTCACCATAATTTTATTTGAGGACTCAGCTAGCCCATTTCCCCGAGGGTAATAAGTTGTGGTGTGTCCTAAAGCAATATGATACTGGCTACACAACTATATAATCTTTTTGGATCTAAAGGCCACTGCATTGTCAGTTATGATTTTTCTAGGACATCCAAAATGAGACAAAATATTATTTTCCAAGAATTTAATGATGACAGAGTCAGTGGCTTGCCTGCATGGTACAAATTCGATCCACTTTGTGAAATACTTCGTGGCAGTGGGGATCCACCTGTGTTGGCCCAAAGAAGGAGGGTGTATCTCTTCAATAAAATCTAGTCCCCAATGTTGGAATGGAGATTCAACTGAGACACGTTTCAGGGGAAAAGGCAAGAGCTTCTTTTTACCTTCAAAAACTTGGCATTTATGGCATGAGGTGACTTTTTGATGTACATCAATGAACAATGTGAGCCAGTAAAAACCGGCTCTGAGAATGTTGTTAGTTGTATTCCTCTAGCTTAGATGCCCACCACAGTCTCCTGCATGGGAATCCTATAGAACCTTGTCAGCTTCGTCTTTCAACAGGAAATTAAGAAAGATACCACCAGGATATTTCCAATAAAGATTACCTTCTAGAATACAAAATTTCAATGCTTTCAGTTTAATAAATCTGGCTTTTGTCTTAGTCAAACTAGGAGGAGCTTGTAAGTTATGAAGTACAAAAATTAGGTTTGTGTACCAAGGAGAGTTTAATAATACCTCTTTTACATTTGGAGTCACCTTCTCTTCCTGCTCATCAATTGTAGCCAAAAAATTAATGTCTAGAGCATGAAAATTTGATTCAGCCATTAGCTTGTCCAAACCCTGACCTTTGATCAGTTTAGTGGGTTTTATTTCTATGTCATATTCCAGAATAATCATAATCCACTTTCCTCTCCTGCCATCTGAATTATCCTGTGTCAGGATATCTTTCACCACAACATTGAGAACATATGAAATTGTGTGAGAATGGAGAATGTAGACTCTGAAATCTTTTATGGCCTTTACCAGGGAAAACACTTGTTTCTCCATTATGTTTTAATTCAACGCAACATCTCTCAAAGATTTGCTGAAAAATGCTATGGGTTGTTCATATCCTTCACTCTTTTTTTGCAATAGTACTGTTGTGATGACGTGTTCAGATGCAAAAGAGAAAAGGTAAAAATATTTGGTGTAATCTGGGCTGATCAAAACTGGGACTTGGGTGAGTGTGTGTTTCACCTGCTCAAATGACTATTTGGACTCAGTGCTCCATCTGATTTTTGTGTCTTTTTTCAACATATTTGTGATGCTCCTAAGAAGTTCAGCCAAGTTGGGTATGAGCTTCTAAGGAAATTTATTTTGCCAATGAATGATTGTAGCTCTTTGATGTTCCTAGGGTGTTCCACTTTCTGGATGGCTTCTATCCTGTTGGCATTTATTTTAATTCAATATTTAGATATTATGTGTCCCAACATCTTGCCTTCCTCTAAACTGAAAAGGCTTTTCTTTGGATTCAATGAAATCCCAAACTTTCTACACTTCTCAAACGCGCGTATGAGATTCTTCAAGTGTTCCTCGTCAGATTTGGAGTAGACAGTCACATCATCCAGATATATGACTATAAATCTTCCAACTTCGTCTACAAAAAAAATATCCATTTCTCTTTGGAAAGTGGCACCAACATTCATCAAACCAAAGGGCATCTTCACATACATGAAGGTTCCCCAGGGTGTGGTAAAGGGTGTTTTCTCCTGATCATCTGGGTGAACAAGAACCTGGTTATAACCTGAGAAACCGTCTAGTTAGGAGATCCTACTGGCCCCAAATACCTTTTGTAAGATGTGGTCCATCTTAGGCAAATGGTAATTGTCTTTCAGGGAAACCTTGTTCGTATTTCTGAAATCAATGCAAAGCCTGATTTCACTAGTTTTCTTCCTGGTAGGAACTAGGTTAGAAACCCATTTGGAAAATCTCTAGGGGACTATAATTTTGGCATCATACATTTTTTTTATTTCCTTCTCTATCAGGGGAAGCAACTTGGGATGGATTCTCCTAAGTTTCTTCCTGAAAGGTTTATGTTCTTGTTTTATTGGGATCCAATGGTGTATGATACTTGTTTCATAAGATTTTAAGTACTCATAACGCCAAGAAAACCCATCTACATATTCCTTAAATAGTTCAATGTATTTGCGTTTTTTCTCAGGGGGTAGAGATTTGGAAAGTTTTATCATCTTGGATTTTTATTCTGTTCCTATGTTACATTCTTCGACCTCTTTACCACTAGCTTCAATTTTTGGTTTTTTCGCTACATCGTTAAAATCGAATAAGTCTTCTAGAAGAACTAAACCTCTAGGTAACACATTATTTTTCAACTGTGAAATACCAGAATCTACCTCGTTTTGTTTCAATTCATCCGAGTCTACTTTATTTACACTACCATTTTCAAAAACAGATTTATTTGCATTGTTATCATCATTCTCTAAATCTATATTTGTACATTCGAAATCATTCTTACACTGTAGGAAGTCTTCAATTTGATCGTCATTCCCAAATACCTGCCAGTATTTGATGTTGTTTGGAACGGTTGGTCTACAATTCA
>JASDQU010241788.1:82640-110290 GCA_032191745.1 Picea mariana | reverse complement strand
GAGCATCTTCAACTGATCAGTTTCTGTTAACTTTGCAGGCTGTTTAATTACGGAATAGGCATCCATCTTCTGCAATCCCAGGACCCAAACAATCTACCCAAGAAAGCTGAAATCGATCCAAGAGATAATCACATCTCCTTTCAGGTATATTATTAAATCTTTTCAGAGTCATCACCAAATTGTTGTAGTCAAAATATTATACTAACCCGAGCCTTTCCATTGTTATCCTTGGAATTGCAGTGCGAAGATGTGCAGGCGGCGGAGAGAAAGTTGCAAGAAATGAACATCACATATGTAAAACGAATTGTGGAGGAAGGAGGGATCTACGTGGATCAGCTATTCATCCATGACCCCGATGGATATATGGTTGAGCTCTGCAATTGTGAGAATCTTCCAATGGAGCCGATCATGGCCGGGAGATTGCCTTCTCATATTCAAATTCAAAAGAAAGAGCAGATACTTGTTGCGAGTGCAAGCCCAGCAGAACGGCAGATTTCTCTCCAGTGTTGATACATTATTAACTTCAATGGTGGACTAGTTTTACTTGCGAGTGTAAGCCCAACAGAACAGGAGATTGCTCTCCAGTATTAACTTCAATGGTGGACTAGTTTTACTATTCACGATTCTTTTCAGAATAGTCGGATCAACATATTGTTGATTCTTGTTGCTTATGCGATTTTGTATATATCTACTTCCATTTCTTCAATGATGATGAGGAAGCTCACTCTACTTTGTTCCTCTTTGGCTGCAATTGGTGTGATATTGGACCTCTCGAGCTTGGACATGTGGAAAGTCCTCCGTTGCCAGGGAATGGTGGACTAGTTTTACTATTCACCATTCTTTTCAGAATAGTTGGATCAACCTACTGTTGATTCTCGTTGCTTATGTAGCAACGACAACAATTCCATATTTCTTCAATGATGATGAGGAAGCTCACTCTACTTTGTTCTTCTTTGTCTGTCATTGGTATGATATTGAAGCTCTCAAACTTGGACATGTGGAAAATCCTCCGTTGCCAGGAACTCTCAATATTGGAGCTGTCTCTCTAATTTCCAACCATGTGCTGAATTTTTAATATGATCAATAATTATTAAATAATATGATCAATACATGCTTCTTCATGTTAGACAATATGTACAATAAGTTTTTTTCTACATGTTGTGCAATGAGTACCTTAGGATAGTGCTGCTACTCTTATCTTATGTGAGAGATTATGGTTTTAAAAGAAAGATATGGTAGGATGTATTGTTTTTAATTTTAAGATCAAGTGTATTATAAAATGTTTCTAGATTTTTTTTAATTTTTTTAAAATCTTCTTAAAAATACTAAAACTTTTATAGAGATTCAATGAGATAGAGATAGCTATAGAGATTCAATGAGATAATAAACTTTGGGTAAGTGACATTTCTAGAATTGATGATGGTTACCTTTGTTTTATGAGTAATTACAAGCACGATCTAAGAGCTTGTGCAAAAATGTTTGAGAATTCGATGTCACTTTCCAAAGATAAAAAGGTTCCTTTCTAAAAGAACAATATTATTTTCATATAGGAGGAGGGTGATAACTAGCCCTATGAGGTTCATGCCCACACACTTGTATCTCTAAACTTAAAATGATCCAGAATCTGAAATTTTGAGTAAGTGAATTTCACTATGTTTTCTCAGTATTTTGAAAATTTCACACTCTGAAAAGTCACCAAACAAAAGTTATAGTGAAATTACAAAATGACTCGCTTGAGACTGCTTTCACGGCTAGTAAAAAACCCTAACATCCACGGGATGTATCTCCTAAATTAAAATGATCCAAAACTTGAAAGTTTTACCAAATGTACTTTGCTATGTATTCTGAGTATTCTAAAAAATTCATAGTCCGAAAATTTTCAGGAAAAAAAAAGGTCGTAGCATTTTTTTTTTTTTTGTAAATAAAAAGAGAAAATAAATTACCTTATGCCCAAAAAACAACATGTGTCAGAAGATAATAACCATAACAATCAAACTTGCCACATGTTCTGCCACGGGTGTGGAAACCAAAACTAGTGGCGCAGTGCATGATAAAAACCCATGTGTGAGAACTATGAATGACTTGCCACTTGTTCTGCCATGAAAAATGGAAACCAGAATAGGCAGTCTGAACTAGAGGCTTTTGATAACAAAAAAACAAAACCACTAACACCAGAGGTTCTTGATAACAAGAAAGAAAAACAACTAACACCAGAAAATTGACAGTAGGAGAATTAAACATGAGGCAAACCCGGGTGTCCATCCCAATTGACGATGAACGCATAAGGTTGACTGCAAGTTGGGCAATGACTCTTTGCAGGCTCGCATGAAAGAGAATTGAACAACAAATCCATGTGGTTTCTCAAGAGGTTCTGATGGTACCCTTGTTTTGCGAGGCCCCTTCTCATCTCAAATATGAGGTTGAGATGCTCTGTCATGAGCCTGCACATAGGGGCGAGGGATGTCTATCTGGGACCTTCTGCATTGGCTCCTCAAGATCTTCTTGTTTATTCCATAATTTTCCCCATTGAGTTTCTGTATCTACCGCTAAGGGGTCGACTAATCCACTAGTCGTGGAGGAAGCTCCTCTTCTACCGAACAACCCATTGTGATCATCTCCTATGTGCTTGCTGATATAGTCCCATCATCGCCAGTGTCTTACATCACCCTTTCATCACCAATAACCTGCAAGTTTTGAGGAATATCCACCCAATGCGAAATAAATTTCCTCATCCACAATGTAACTTCTATAATTTGGCTTCAGAATTAGCAACTAAGGCACTTCCTAGGTTTCCATGGCCCAATTCTGATCAGAAAAGGTCATATTATCTCGTGGAGAGGGTTGGAGAGCCATAGGAACAATGCGGTGGTGTTGGCCTGCTTGGCTATAGTAGGTCGACCCATGTTTGGGCTTGCCTCATTCATGGGGCATGTCAAAACCAAGCACTATGGAGGAAATGAAGAGGTTCTAGTGAGAAAGAAGGAAAAGAGCGGAAGAATGGGAGAGCCAAATCAAGTTATCCAATGGAGAATGATAGACTAAGGGAGGAATCCAGAGCTAAAAACAGTGAGGAAAGACAGGGTTAAAGCCAACGGTAGAACCCTGTGTGATAACTAGCAAGGTGGTGGTCATAGAGGCTATGAATGTTGAAGTGAAACGGGTGGATGTCATCGTACATGTTCCCATAAGCCGGATGTGATTTGCCATTAGAGTTATTGGACTGTCTCAACACTCTGCTCTTTTAAATGTGAGGCATGTCAAATGAATTGGGGAGGTTGTCGGTGACGAGGGGCTTTAACTTCTTCTACTGCCAACACACCATGTGGCTTGCGAGCTCCAAGTGGAACCCTGTTAGCACCAAAAGTCACCCCTGGATTGCGACAGAGTTAAACCTGATACCCATCAGAGTTTTATGTCATAGGTTGGTATAAAGGGGTCAAATGGGCACAGTCTCAAGAAAGTATCATCTTAACTCAGAAAACTAGACCGATATGTGCAGGAAGATGAGGTCTTGGTTTAACTTCAATCAGTAGGTTGTAGTAAGGGTGAGTAGGAGGAAGAATTTGGTGAGAAGATGTAGAGGCCTGCTGAGGACATCAGATCTTTCAGAAGCCCGAGGAGGAACAATTTAAAATCAAGAACTTCTCGAATTTAAATCTC
Organism: Picea mariana; assembly: GCA_032191745.1. Lineage (NCBI taxonomy): Eukaryota > Viridiplantae > Streptophyta > Pinopsida > Pinales > Pinaceae > Picea > Picea mariana. The sequence continues at coordinate 106,630 of JASDQU010241788.1, read as the reverse complement.
AAAGAAACTGAAAGGAATTGTAACAACACTATAATCAAACTTTCATCATAATGCAGTCACAATAATTCAAGTGAATCAGTCAAACATGAACTCTTTTAGCATCAGAGGGAAACAAGGAGGAGTAAGAAAGATGACTATCATTAAACAAGAAGTCTCAAATGCATATACATAATCAGAAGCCAGAGGCTTTACTAAAACTTTACAATATGGGAGCTTTGCTCTACCATCGACCCTAACAAAATATCAAAACTGAGTATTTATACTCAAAACAACTTGCTCCCTTAAGAAGCACACTCTGGTCATGCATTCAAGGCTTGGCGTCTGCGTCTTCTTCTGTCAGGATGCACTTGCATTCTTCTGCCAGACGCAAGATCAAAATGATATGGGTTTCACCAAAAAATTCATGATAGGGAACTTTCGGCTGACAGTCTGCCCTCCATGGCCATAGTTTCCATGCTTTACAATTATGTGGTGAAACGAGGTTTCAAACACCTTCCCCATTTCCATTAATTAACTACATCGGGATTGGGATGGAGCCTGACACCCATGAATGCTCGAGGAGACGTTCACAACTCCTCCAAGTTCGGCCCTTGGCGCAACTCCCATTCATCGCTCCACGTGACCTCGAGTCATGACCTTACGCACCCCCATATGAAATTTCAGGATTTCACCTGTCGAGAGTTTTCACTCCCCTTGATTTCAAATATTCCAATGCTCGATCCCGCGAAATGACCCATCTAGATCAACGGTCAAGCTTTCTTTGAACAATATCAACCACCCGTTTCTCGACATGTGCTTTCCCTTTCTTTATGGTTCTGCTACCATTTGACCGTGGGCTGTGATCATGGGCCCAACTCTTAGGTGCGTCGTAATTTTGCGTTTCGCAAACTCACGCTGTACTCCATGCCCAAACCTTTGAGTCGTGAAATCATTATCTCTTGGATTAGGTGCCACACATCCCCTTTGAAATAGATGGCCCAAATGAATATCGACATTTCGGGACCTTGGACCATCAACACTTTTCACTTCAGCTTTCCCGAAATGACTTTCTCCATGTTGATCTCGCACCATGTGTGCTTCTGGAATGGACAGCCAAGATCATTTCAGGGCTTCGCGAGTTTTCAAGACTCTACCCTCTTACTTTCCCGACTCACGAAATCGCGAAAAGATGACCCAATGGTCCAGATCTCTCCTTTGATCAACGACTGCGATCTTTTCATGATTTCGCATTTTGCGAGTTCTGATGACTCTTCTCCTTGACCGCTCCATCTCGCGAAACCACGAAATGGATAATCTTGCACCACATGTCCTTCCCAGGATTAACGGTTAGGATTCACTTCATGATTTTAGGGCTCTGTCAGACAATAAACTTTGTGTAACTATGTGATCCCGATAACCCAATGGTCATTGATCTGTTCTGCTTGATGGATCTCTGTCGTTGACAGCTTATCTTGCTCGCTTGCCTGATTTGAGTCTATATCAGACCGCTCTAAGTGTTGTGCTTTGTGCTCATAGCTACGAACTGCGACCCTTGACAACTATATGTGATAACATTTGGCTCCACAGGGGATGGTACGCTCCCTGCAAGCTGCCAAGAACAAGTAGTTCCAGTCACCTTAAGCATTGGGATATGGATTCGAGCTCAAAACATCCTACTGAGGAATAAAAGCTGATAAGTAAAAACAAAATAAGCACACATGCTTGAAGGAAATTATTTATGTACAATCCTAAACTAATAAAATTTTACAAAGTGTTAGCTGAAAGAAAACTTCCACCATAGCCATTCAAGTAACTTCCTAACTGGAAGCTCCTTCACTCTATCGATAATTGATAACAGGTAATGCAACCGTGACAACAGAATGGTTACATTATTCACCTTTCCTCCTAATGATGAGGTCAAGATAAAGTTGGGCAACTTGAAAACATGAAGTAAATATAACTCCATGTATTCCTTCACAGGCTCATAGGCCAAGCGACAAACTCCAGAAGATCTATAACAGGCAACCACCTCTGCTACATAGCTGCTCACACATGGTTGAATGTCTCTGGAGAGTGCAGGTGAATGAGAAGTTGATGCGGGTTGACTGATTTCAGACGATGGTTGCTCACTTACAGGCTCTGGATAGGAGATAAAATGCCCCTTCTGTTGCTCCTCTAGTTCTTCTTCATGGCTTTCCCAAGGGTCAGATTCATAATCATCATAAATAGGACTTGTGGGAAATCTTTTCTTTTTGTCATGTCATTTAGTGTCTTCATAGTGATCAAATGTAGGATAAGCTTGTTGCTCATCATCACTAAAATATTCATAAAAAAAGGGTTGCCGTTCATATCTATGATTCACCTCCAAAACAGTGATCCCATCGAGAATATAACTGTTAAAAATATTCATTTTAGGGACTATAGTAACTATTGCTTCTGGTTTTTCATACATATGATTTTTCTCTTTAATCCTATGTAAAAATATATCATGGGAAACCTCTTGAAGGAAAAGAGAAGAATCCTCCTCCACAACCATCTCTTCTTCATCATAAGAAGGGCTGCCGGGAACATTTGCTTCAACCCCATATCTAGGATAGCTATCTATTGTAGACAACATCTACTCTATAAACTCAGAATTTTCACAAGAGGCATGTTGATATTTATGAACATCTAAAAGAACATATGTATCTGAAATGATGTCATATGTTTCTGTGCTAGGGCTAACATAATGAATATCATTCAACGCCTCTAGATTTTCATAGCAAATTCTTTCTTCTACAGTAAAAGCTTCATCACAAACATGGTTTTCAGGACCAACAGAGGCTTCATGAAACAAAGAAAATTCTTCACAACAACTTTCATAAAGATGCTCAACTAGAAAATAATCCTTACAAAATGAATTGAAAGTTGTGTAAAACCCTGTCAAAGAATTTATGCTTGCAGTGGAAGAGATTGACACCAATCAAGAGCATCCCCCCCTAATGAATATCTGAAAAGCTTAATCTAGACATCTTCATGCATGATATTAAGTTGATGAATAACTTCATGAAATTCCAACAAATGTTCAGTTGTTACTTCCCAACTTTTTGCTTGGAATTCAGGGAGGATATCGTCTCATTCATCTCTATCAGGAAGTGGATTTGGGAAACCAACTATTTTCGAAAAATCACAGAAGGCATACCTCGGATCCGAAGTCTCTTTCACTTCAAACCAGTGGAGTCGCCAGTGGATTCTTTAGGCATGGAGTTGTCAGGTGTAAGATGTGCAACTTTGAATGTGTATGGTCTTTGTTCACCATCAAAGACCAGATTTGATCGTCTTCGTTCTCTCAGGGAACGTCTCAAGCTGAGAAAGAAGCTGCTAAAAACTTTCTCGAGAAATCTCCTTTGGGTCAACTTCAGGTGTGCTATAGGAAGCCACGACTGAAAAAGTTGAGTGGAAACAGTGGAGTTGCCACAATGGAGTCTCCAGGTGCAAGTGAAATATCCAATGGTTCTGATATCCGATGCACCTTCAGAATCAGAAACTTCGTTGTCGTTCAATCCCATGGAAAAGTCTTCATTTGTTCCCCAGCAACGGTGCCAAAAATGTTAGCACCAAAAGTCACTCCTGGATTGTGGCAGAGGTAAGCCTGACACCCATCAGAGTTTTATGTCACAGGTTGTTATAAAGGGGTAAAATGGGCACAGTCTCAGGAAAGTATCATCTTAACTCAGAAAACTGGATTGATATGTGTAGGCAAATGAGGTCTTGGTTAAACTTCAATCAGTAGATTGTAGTAAGGGTGAGTAGGAGGAAGAATTTTGTGAGAAGATGTAGAGGCTTGTTGAGGACGTCATGTCTTTCAACAGCCCAAGGAGGAACAATTTAAAAGTAAGAACTTCTCGAATTTAAATCTCAAAGAAACTGAAAGGAACTATAACAACACTATAATCAAAATTTCATTATAATACAGTCACAATAATTCAAGTGAATCAATCAAACATGAACTCTTTCAGCATCAAAGGGAAACAAGAGGGAGTAATAAATCTGACTGTCATTAAAAAATAAGTCTCAAATGAATATACATAATCAGAAGCCAGAGGCTTTACTAAAACTTTACAATATAGGAGCTTTTCTCTACCATCGTCCCTAACAAAATATCAAAACTGAGTATTTATACTCAAAACAACTTTCTCCCTTCAGAAGCACGCTCTGGTCATGCATTCAAGGCTTGGCATCTGCATCTTCTTCTGTCAAGCTGCACTTGCATTCTTCTATCAGACGCAAGATCAAAACAGTATGGGTTTCACCAGAAAATTCATGACAGGTAACTTTCGACTGACAGCCTACCGTCCACGGCCATATTTTCCATGCTTTACAATTATGTGGTGAAACAAGGCTTCAACCACCTTCCCCATTTCTATTAATTAGTTGCATCAGGATCAGGATGGAGCCTGACACCCATGAATGCTTGAGGAGACGTTCATGACTCCTCTAAGTTCGTCCCTTTGCACAACTCCCATTCATCGCAACACGTGACCTCGAGTCATGACCTTATGCACCCCCATATGAAATTTTGGGATTTCACTTGTCGAGAGTTTTCAATCCCCTTGATTTCAAATATCCCGATGCTCGATCCCGCGAAATGACCCACCTAGATCGACAATCAGACTTTCTTTGAACAATCTCATCCACCCATTGCTCGACAGGTGCTTTCCCTTTCTTTATGGATCTATTACCATATGACCGTGGGCCCAACTCTTAGGCACGTCGCGATTTATTGTTTCTCAAACTCATATTGTACTCCATGCCCAAACCTCTGAGTCATGAAATCGCGATCTCTTGGATTAGGTGCCACACATCCCCTTTGAAATACATAGCCCAGATGAATATCTACGTTTCAGGACCTTGGTTCGTCGACACTTTTCACTTTAGCTTTCCCGAAATGACTTTCTCCATGCTAATCTCGCACCACGTTTGCTTCTGGAATGGACGACCAAGATCATTTTGGGGCTTCGCGCTTCGCGAGTTTTCAAGACTCTACCCTCTTACTTTCTCGACTCACGAAATCATGAAAATATGACCCAACGGTCCAGATCTCTCCTTTGATCAATGGCTACGATATTTTCACGATTTCGCATTTTGCAAGTTCTGACGACTCTGCTCCTTGACCGCTCCATCTCGTGAAACCACAAAATGGCTAATCGTTCACCACGTGTCCTTCCCAGGATCAACGGATAGGATTGGCTTCACAATTTTAGGACTCTGTCAGACACTAAACTTTGTGATCCCGATAACCCGATGGTCATTGATCTGGTTTGCCTAATGGATCTCTGCCATTGACAATTGATCTTGCTCACTTGCCTGATTTGAGTCTGTATCAGGCCACTCTTAGTGTTGCAATTTTTTCTTGTAGTTGCGGCTTGCGACCCTTGACAACTATATGTGATAACACACCCCATCCGGGGGGTTGTAGAAATTTTTTCAGAATGACTCATTTGAGACTTATTCGAGGGCTAGTAAAAGGCCCTAACTTGTATAGATTGTATCTCATAAAATAAAATGGCCAAGGGGTTAAATGTATATGGTATGAGAAAATGTTATGAACCAAATGCTTAAAATTATATATGTGAGTGTGGAGCACAACTCCAATATAGATAAGATAGATGAGTTACACAATAACTCCTTAAAGAATAGGAAAAACTCCAAATTCTCAATTACATTCATACATCACAATTCACATCTCTTCAATAATGACTACATGATCTCTATATATACCTATTCACACATTACACATGTGGCCCCATTATTATTAGGCCAACCCTATTACATTTATATTTACGCATTACATGTACATTTAACCACATATATGCCCTTCCTTGGGGTAATATCATATACATTTAACTACATATATTCCCCCTTGGGGTCATATCACAATTTGTGCCAATTTTTATTGCATTTTGGTGACCTTTTTTCTCAGCAAATTGATGGGCCTTTCTTACAACAAATTTGTGGTTAAATATTTTTTATATATGCAGTGAATCCATGTGTTTTTACTGAGATAATGCATTGCCCTCATAACCAACAAAATCGTCACCTAATCTGCTATGTTTTGGTGGATATTTCCCCAATGAAATTGTGCCTCTATCAATTGCAATTCCTGGCCCTTCAATACAACAATTTGATGGGCCTCTCACCCAATGAAAATGTGCCTCCTTATGCTACGGCTTGGTGGGTAAACTTATCAGCAAAATTGTGGATCCAATCCTAGTGAATTTGTGGCCCTTTTTTTGTGTTTTGGTTACCAACTTTGCTAGATTTCTTGATGGTCCAACTCTTCTTCAAAATCATCCCAAATTTCTACGATTTGTTGGTCAAAATACTCTGTGATTTGGTTCTTTCATTCTCTGCATTTTGGTCTTCAGTGGCATTGGAATCATTACCTTCTATCATTGTTTCCTTCAAAATAATTTTACGCAACCTCTTGGCTTCATGAGAGGTGTTAGCAACATTACTTGTCTTCGGTATCGAGATATTCAAGTTTGCAGGTTGCACGAGGAGTGCCCAAGCGCAACGCATAGAAAAAGTCATGTTCGGACTTAAAATCAAGCGCGCGGGCAAAATTATAGTGTCAGCGGTCCTGATCCATCCATATGAGTAGATCAACAGTTGGCGGGAAGTTACAGATAGAGAAGATGCGTCGAGGATAGCGCAATGGATAGCGCCCACATCATGTACAGGCATGGATGGCAGTAATTCATCCAAAGGACACATGGCGTGAGATTAGGCTCCCCACCTTTTTGCCCATCGCGATTTCGAAGCGCAAGAAGCAGCTCCCTCATATCCCTGATGCGCGAAGCAACGAGTGTCCAGGACTTTGGGCTCACAGCATCATCGGGTGAGTTCAGAGCCGTCAGATCTAGGGGGACACACGGCGCCAACTCAAGCCATCTCGACGTTTCACTAATCATGGTTTCAAGGGACAGGGATCAGCCCCTTCCTATTCATGAACACCAAAATCTCCTTTGCGAGTAAGCACAGGGTCACAGCCCGTGGCCACCTGGGAAAGAAAAGAGATGTGCAAAGGGGGCCAAAGGCGTCGAGTCCAGTCGCAAAAAGGTTCATCGCGTTGTCCGAGTGCCATTTGATTTGATCTCAAGCCCGTTTTCACTTGAAGTAAATGAAGGAAAGAAAGAGTGGTTGAAACCTCTCTTCATGCATTAAGTGCAAGTTATGGAGAGTCTGGCCAGCGGTCTGCTTGAGAGGGTCCTGTGTACCATTTTTTCCAAAGAGGCCATGCCTAGTCCTCGATTAGCCAAAGGAGGTCTGCACACGCTAACTTGGCACCTAATGGCTCAGCTACTCCCCTTGCAGGAGCCATGCGCAGTTACGGTAGCGTCTGATAAAGAATACCCACCGGAATTTAGCTGAAAGGACACCAAGCCTTGAATGATTGAGCACGCCGATGTTAGGCGAATCTTCTGAGTATATAGACTCAGTCTTCGTATTTGGTAATCTATCAATGGTAGAGCGAAGATCCCGATTGTAATGTTTTAACACATTCTAGTTCTCTGGTTATGCATCTGTATGTAAGATCTCTTGTTTAAATTCAGACAGTCCTTCTTTTCCCGTCTAAGTTTTCATCTTATACTAAGAGGGTTCATGATAGAATGATTCGCATGAATTATGGCAATTATGTTGTGATAAAGGATTTATTGTAGAATTATTGTTTTCTCTAGTTTTCTGAGTTTGAAGGTAAGAAGATCTTGCGTTTAAATGTCTTCTTATACAGTCTATTAGGAACCTGATGTTTACGATAGACCTTCGCATCTCTCTTACACAAGTCTTCCCCCTACTCACCCTTACTACAACTCACTATCTGAAGTTATCTAAGACCTTACTTGCCCATGCATGCCTGGCCTAGTTTCAGAGTTAGAAACACATCGTTTTGAGTTAACCTCCATTTGATCACCCCATTAAACAAATCGTGACACAAACTGATGGGCGTCGGGATTTGCTCCTACTGCAATTCAGGGGTGACTTCCGACGCTAACATTTCTGGCACCGTTGTCGGGGACGAAGTTGAAAATTTTCCCTGGATTGAACGACATTGAGCCTCTGATTCTGAAGGTGCATCGGGTATTAGAGCCTTTGAAGATTTCTAATGTGCACCTGGCGACTCCATTGTGACGACTCCACTGTGGCAAACCTGCCGTGTTAGTTGTGGCTTTCAGAGGTAGACACACATGGTCTCATCCATAGTTGCCTCTAGCTACACCTGAAGCTGATCTGGAGGTGGTTCTCAAGAAAGGAAAGGCCTCTGAAGAAGAAGATTTTGCCGTCGAACCAGGTAGCCCAAAATCTCCTTCTGCAGAAACTCCATTTTCTCCTCTTCAGTCTCTTAATAGACCTCCTTCAGAGGTTTCCCGTTTCCTGAATTTTGGGAGTGTTCCTGCTGAGTTTTCCCCAATTGGTCTGGGATTGGAGGGATAAATCATTGTCACTCCCCTCTCCTCTGAAGCTGTACCTTGGTGTAGAACCAGGACTACAGAAGATTTCCCCACTCCTATATTTACTGCTCTGCCTCTTGTTACTGTTACTACTCCTGTGCAAAGAGGAGCACCTGCTGACTTGAGCTCGTTAGCCTTCTCCTTAAATCCCCTCTTGTTTCCCACTCCACTTCAAGACGCATTCCATGTATCCCCTTAGCGAAATCCTTCTCCTCCAAGTTCTCCTCCACCTAATATTCCTATGGCTGTTTCTAATCCCCCTCTGAATAGAATGGATGCCATAGTCGCTGCCAGATATGCTCCCTTAGTTCTACCCCATCCTATGAATCCTCTCCCTACTGGAGATTACTTGAAATACATGCCCAAGTTCACTAGGGAAGGGGATGTAACTGCTGAAGAGTATCTGGCTGCTTTCTACAGATATGCAGACAACCTGAACATTGAAAATGAAGATGTCTGGATGAGGGTTTTCATCCAGAGCCTGGATGGTGAGGTCAGGAAATGGTTTAGAGGATTGGCCCCCGGATCTGTTGCTGGGATTGAAGCCCTGGATAGTGCTTTCCTGAGGCAGTGGGGCGATAGGAAGGATTTCATGTATTACATGACATATTTCGAGTCTTTAAAGAATATGGATGGAGAGTCGGTCTCCGACTTCTCCAAAAGATTCAATAAGATGTATAACAAAATCCCTGCTGAGATAAAGCCTTCAGAAGCCTCAGCCAAGATTTATTATGCTGGTGCGTTTGGCTCCAATTTCTGTCTGTTACTAAGAGAAAGAAGAGCCACCTCCTTGGCTCAAATGCAAGATGTTGCCATAGAAGTGGAATCCAACGTATTAGCAACTGACAGACTGAGGAACAAGGTCGACGCAGATAGAAGAAAGGGAAGATCGGAAACCTCAACTTCTGGCCCATTGATTCCCCACCCTAATCATGAAGGGGGAACAGAGGAACCTAATCATGAAATCCAATGCTTCATAGACACTCCTCCTTTTCCTCATCTCACTCAATCAGCATACGAGGAGTCTCTCATGGACAGTCAGCTAAATGAACTGAACAAGGGAAACAAGGCTAGTGGCAGCCCAGGCAGGTATGACCTGAGGTCCAAGAAAAAGACAGTAGCACCTGATGTTCCTAAGCAGTCCACTAGGACAGAGAAACCTGCCAATGAAGTAGCAGATAGTCACAGAGGTAAGAAGCACCAACCCCTCTCTCCCATAATCCAGAGTCATGTTCCCGAAATAAGAGAAATTCCAAAGCTTACATCTTCTTTTAATTTCGAGCATGAAATTCAAAAGATCAGAATTCCTGTGCCCCTAACCGAATTGATTAAACACGAAAGGTTTCAAGAAACGATTTTTTGATCTTTTACAGTCTGAGGTCTCCTACCTTCCCACGGACTCCATCAATTTGCAAGATGAAAAGCTTGCAGTTATTCTAGGCCCTATGGTAGAAGACAGAAATGACTCATCCCCTCCCTTCTACACTTCCTTGAATATACATGACAAGGTGTTGCATAACTACTTGATGGATTTGGGGGCTTCTCATAACTTCATGCCCAAGACTGTCATGGAAGAATTAGGACTAGAATTCACCCGAGCCTATCATGACCTCTATTCCTTTGAATCCAGAAAAGCTCAATGTCTCGGGGTTATCAAAGACCTAGTCGTGACCTTGTTTCAATTGCTCATGAAAAGTGTGGTCATGGATATTGTAGTGGCTGATGTCCCCCCCAAGTTCGGTATGTTGTTATCAAGATCTTGGATAAAAATACTGGGGGGAACTTTGCAGATGGACCTCACTTATGCTACTATCCTAGTATTTGGAGGAGAACATAGGAGGCTATATAGGGAAGCCCAGTTGGCCTATATTATCAGTGATGAAGCCAATCCTACTAACCATCCCATTTTTGCCTTGGACACTGATTTAGGTTCCAGTTTACTGCAACTCACTCATGCTCCTGAGCCTCCTCTTGAACTCAGAGAGCAGCCCACCACTCCTCATGAGTTTCCTCCCTCCATCACCCCTGTCTGGAAAATGTTTTTTGATGGATCCTGTTCCAGGGAAGGCGCTGGTGCTGGGGTGTTTTTTGTGTCCCCTTCTCAGGAAACCATGTCCCTGTCATATAAGATGGAATTTGAAACCACCAATAATATGGCAGAGTATGAAGCCCTTGTTCTAGGATTGAGAGTTGCAAGGGAAATGGGAATTCAGGAGGTAGCAGTGTTCGGAGATGCAGAGTTGGTGGTCCAGCAGATCAGAAACGCTTATCAGGTTAAGCACCCTCGACTCAGAAATTACAGAAATGAAGTATGGGACCTGATTGACAATTTATTCTCAGCCTTCAACATCTCTTTTATTCCAAGGGAGGATAATGTTGTGGCCAATTCTTTAGCTGTTTCAGCCAGCTAGTTCAAGGTCCCTCAGCCGTATATGGCCAAATGTGATGTTGAGATAAAATATAGGCCCTCTGTACTAGATAATGTCAAGCATTGGAGCGTATTCGAAGATGATCTGGAAATCGAGAAATTTCTCCAATTTGTTGATGAATTCTCTGCGTTGCACATTGATCAGGATCCTGATACAGAAGATAACCCTCAGCCTGAGGTGTTTTTAAATAAAATTTCTAACCACCAGATCATTCAGCTACCTAGCAATCACATTCCGAGGGGACTAGTCCCTTTAGAAAGACTGTTTGATGGGAACGATGTAGCAGTAAAGGGTAAGGTTTCAAATGAAGATGCTGATACAGCCGAGTGCAATATTGGCACACCGGAGGAGCCTAAGTTTGTCAATTTGTCAAGGAGTTTGACCAGAGAACAGAGGGCCGAATATACTGAGTTGTTGAGAGAATTTGCAGATGTGTTTTCTTGGACCTACGAAGACCTCAAGACGTATGACACATCCGTCATTGAACACAAGATCCCACTAAAGGAAAGGGCTAAGCCATTCAGGCAGAAGCTAAGACAGATAAATCCCATGTTGTTGCCTATCATGGAGAAAGAAGTGAAGAAGTTGTTAGAGGCCCAGATCATCGTTCCCCAGAGATATTCCGAATGGGTGGCCAATTTGGTTCCAGTAAGGAAGAAAAGCGGAGAAATCAGGCTTTGTGTCGACTTCAGGAACCTGAACAGGAGCTCAAAGAAAGACAATTATCCCCTGCCCAACATGGAACACACATTGCAGAGGGTAACCGGTGCATTTAGGATCTCCATGATCGATGGTTTCTCTGGCTATAATTAAATATTGGTCATGCCTGAAGACAAAGAAAAAATGGCCTTTACCACTCCTTGGGGCACATTCATGTACGCCAAAATGCCTTTTGGGTTAATTAATGGAAGAGCCACATTTTAGCGAGCCATGGACATAGCTTTTATCGGAGAAAAAGATCAGTTCATGGTGATCTATCTGGATGACATCACAGTCTTCTCAAGGTCCGACAAAGAGAACTGTTGTCACTTGAGAAACGTTTTTTTGAAGTGTCGGAGGTTTGGTCTCTCTCTAAATCCCAAGAAATCTTTGTTTTCTATGAAGGAGGGGAAGCTATTAGGCCATATAGTGTCAGAAGAAGGAGTGAGGATTGATCCTAGTAGAGTGGAGGCAATTCGGACCCTGTCACTTCCCAGATCTAAGAAGGAAGTTCAGGCCTTTCTGGGAAAGATTAATTTTCTGAGGAGATTTGTTTCGAATTTTGCTGAGCTGGTGAAACACATCACAGCCATGCTCAAGAAGGGAAATGAAGTGAAATGGACCGTTGAAACCAGGGAATCTTTTGTCCAGATAAAAAAGGCATTGACTGAGGCACCAGTGTTGATCAGTCCTGACTATTCGAAAGATTTCTTAATTTTCTCTTTCGCCTCTTTTGATACAGTAGCGGCGTTCTTGTTGTAGAAAAATGAGGAAGGGTGAGAGAAACCCATTGCCTTCTTCAACAAGGCATTAAGAGATGCAGAGGTCAGATATGAAATCATAGATAAGTAGGCCTATGCCTTAGTGAAAGCTCTCAAATCTTTCAGAGTCTATGTTTTGCACTCAAAAGTGACCGCGTACGTTCCTTCGGCCTCTGTGAAGGACATCCTTGTACAGCCCGACATTGATGGGAAGAGGAGTAAATGGATAGCCAAGATCCTGGAATTTGACTTGGAAATAAGGCCTACCAGATTGATCAAGGGTGAAGGCTTAGCCAGGCTGTTGGCTGAAGCTAATCACAAAGCTTTGGGGGTAGATTTCATCAATAAACAATCAGAAAATCAGCAGAATCAGTTGTCCGACGTAGGCCCTCAAATAGAACCCTTGTTGGCTCAATGTCCTTGGTATAAAGATGTCATATATTTTCTGCAAGAGTTGCGGCCCCCAGTTGGCCTGCAAAGAAACAAAGCAAGAGCTTTGAAGCTCAAGGTAGTCAGGTATTGCCTTATCAATCAAAGTTTATATTGGAAAGACCCCCTGGGAGTGCTTTTAAAATGCATGGATCCACAAGAGGCCGATAGGATCATGGTCGAATTTCACAGCGGCCTATGTGGAGGGCACCATTCCTGGAAGACCACAGCCCACAAAATTCTCCGAGCTGGGTACTACTAGCCCACCTTGTTCACTGATGTCCATAGAGGAGTTAGAGCATGTATCACATGCCAAAGATTTTCAGGAAAGCAACAGCTCAAGTCCCTGCCTTTAAAGCCTGTAGTTGTTTCGGGACCTTTCCAGCAATGGGGTCTAGATTTTATTGGAGAAATCCACCCTGCTTCCAGCGGACAGCACAGATGGATCCTGACTGCCACAGATTTCTTTACTAAGTGGATTGAAGCTATCCCCACCAGGAGTACTTCCCACAAGGTAATCATTGGTTTCCTGGAAGACCTTGTCGTAAGGTTCGGCTACCCAAGAAAGATTGTTACTGATAACGTAGCCTCTTTCAAGGCTAAGCCGTTAGTCAAGTTCTGCGAACAATTCAGGATCAAGTTGATTCACTCCACCCCATATTATCCCCAGGGAAATGGTTTATCAGAATCCTCCAACAAAAGACTAATAAGGATCATCAAAAGATTACTGGAGGACAACAAAAGGGCATGGAACTCGAAACTGAAATTCGCTCTATGGGCTGATCAGGTGACCACAAAGAGATCTATAGGCATCTCCCCTTTCCAGTTGGTTTACAGAGCAAAAGCTGTTCTCCCGTCTCAGCTGGCTATTCCCATAGAGAAATTCTTCCATGATTATCAAGAAGAGCCCAATGACATGATCAGAAGAATCCATCAACTGGTAGAAGTCTAGCAGGCCAGAGAGCAGGTAATGATCAGAATTCAACACCATCAGTAGGTGATCAAGCAGGTTTTTGATAAGGAGGCCAAGAAGGAGGAGTTCCAAATAGGATACCTGGTACTGAAATGGGATGCTCCTAAGTAGGATAAGGGCAAACACGACAAATTTGAAGCCCTATGGATCGGCCCCTTCAAGATCTCCGAAGTTTTCTCAAACAACACATACAGGTTGCAAGATTTGGAGGGCGAAGAATTTTTCAGTAGCCCAATAAATGGGCATTTTCTTAAAAAATGTTTTGTCTGAGCCTTCCGTGGCTCCTGTGTTTTGTAAATATTGACCTTTTTAGTTCTTTGTTTTTATTATTTTTTGTTTCGGCTTAGTAAATGACTCCATAGCCCAACAGCAAGGCACTGAAGCTACAAAATGAGTCCTTAGAGTATCACATGGATGACTCTATCCCCCATGGAGCCTAATTTTAGCAACATTACTTGTCTTCGGTATCCGGATATTCAGGTCTGCAGGTTGCATGAGGAGCGCCCAAGCGCAGCGCATAGAAGAATTCTTGTTTGGACTTAAAATCAAGTGAGCGAGCAAAATTATAGTGTCAGTGGTCTTGATCCATCCATATGAGTAGATCAATGGTTAGTGGGAAGTCACAGATAGAGAAGATGCGCCAAGGATAGCGCAATGGATAGTGCCCACATCATGTGCGGGCATGGATGGAAATCGTTCATCCAAAGGACACGTGGTGCGAGATTAGGCTCCCCGCCTTTTCACCCATTACGATTTTGAAGCGCAAGAAGTAGCTCCCTCATATCCCCGATGTGCGAAGTAACGAGAGCATCCAGGACTTGGGGCTCACAGCATCATCAAGTGAGTTCAGAGCCGTCAGATTTAGGGGGATGCGCGGCGCCAACTCAATCCATCTCGACGTTTCACTCATCGCGGTTTCGAGGGACAGGGATCAGCCCCTTCCTATTCACGAACGCCGAAAGCTCCTTTGTGAGTAAGCACAGGGTCACAACCCGTGGCCACCTGGGAAAGAAAAGAGCTGCGCAAAGGGGGCCAAAGGTGTCGGGTCCAGTCACAGAAAGGTTCATCGCATTCTTTGGGTGCCATTTGATATGATCTCAAGCCCGTTTTCGCTTGAAGTAAATGAAGGAAAGAAAGAGTGGTTGAAACCTCTCTTCATGCATTAAGTGCAAGTTATGGAGAGCCTGGCCAACAGTCTGCTCGAGAGGGTCCTGTGTACCATTTTTTCCAAAGAGGCCATGCCTAGTCCTCGATTAGCCAGAGGAGGTCTGCACACGCTAACTTGGCACTTAATGGCTCAGCTACTCCCCTTGCAGGAGCCATGCATAGTTACGGTGGTGTCTGATAAAGAATACCCTCTAGAATTTAGCTGAAAGGACACCAAGCCTTGAATGATTGAGCACGCCAATGTTAGGCGAATCTTCTGAGTATATAGACTTAGTCTTCGTATTTGGTAATCTATCGATGGTAGAGAAAATCTCCTGATTGTAATGTTTTAACACATTCCAGTTCTCTGGTTATGCATCTGTATGTAAGATCTCTTGTTTAAAGTCAGATAGTCCTTCTTTTCCCGTCTAATTTTTCATCTTATACTAAGAGGGTTCCTGATCGAATGATTCGCACGAATTATGGCAATTATGTTGTGATAAAGGATTTATTGTAGCATTATTGTTTTCTCTGGTTTTCTGCATTTGAAGGTAAGAAGATCTTGTGTTTAAATGTCTTCTTCTACAGTCTGTTAGGAACCTGATGTTTACGACAGACCTTCGCATCTCTCTTACACAAGTCTCCCCCCTACTCGCCCTTACTACAACTCACTGTATGAAGTTATCTAAGACCTTACTTGCCCATGCATGCCTGGCCTAGTTTCAGATTTAGAACCACATCGTTTTGAGTTAACCTCCATTTGATCACCCCATTAAACAAATCATGACACAAACTGATGGGTGTCGGGCTCTGCTCCTACTACAATCCAGGGGTGACTTCCAACGCTAACAGGAAGCACTTTTGCGAAAATCACAAATTTTAAACTTCTTTTCAACCACCTGAGTCCTTGCATAGAAACTATCATTTTATAAACTAAAAATTCAAGTGAAAATGTGTGTAGTTGGTTGGAGCTTAATGCAGTCATCACTTCAAAGTGAATACAAAATCCAGAAAAAATTAAAATTAATACAGATGAAGATAAGACCAGATTTTCGTATATCTAGATGAAAGTAAGCCCAGGTATTACGTGAGCTAATGTTAAATCCAAAATTTGAATGTAAAATATTTTAGGAATGAAAAGGAGAATCTGGATGTCCGACATCTAGATGTGACGACATAAGTTGATCTCAAATCTAGATACAAAAGTTATTCTTTTAAAAGAAATGAGAAGGAGTGTCCTGATGTTCAGATATTATAGCTTTGCAAAAGGTAACTTGGATAGTCAAGGAATTGGGGCCTATTGGTGGGAGACAATGATTTTCACCCAACCCACCAGGGATCAAACCCCATTGATACATTGGTCCGTTTTGATAAGGATAGAAGAGTAGATGCCCCCTGGGATAGAATTTTCCATTTCAGTGGGCTTCAGGACGTCTTGGCTCTTGTTAATTCATAAGTTTCCTGCTAGGTGTTGACTTGCGAGATGTTGGCACTAGCCTTGGGGTTATAGTAGAAACCAATCGGATTTGAACCTAGGCCTCACCTAGGTTATCCTAGTTGTGTTACCGAATCCTCTAGATCTAAAAGAAAAAAAGGTAACTTGGATAAAACGATGAGATAAGATGATGTTGGATCCAGAATCCAAGTAAAGTGAATTTACACACAAAAAAGTGGAAGCCATATTTCGGACATCCAGATGAAATAAGTTCGGAAATTCAAAAAAAAGTTTGGATATAGTGTTTTAACCATATAAAATATAATCCAAATTTGGGATGTCTGACATTCAACATTAAACATTATTCAATAAACCAAATCAAATCCGAGTCTCTTCTTCCTAATGTGATGCATAAAACCTCATGTTCTTGTCAAGCAATAATAATAAAAAAATTAAAAATGAACACACACACACACATATATTATTTATATTTTATTTTAAAAAATGAAAAATGTTCCTTAAGACGAGAATCTTTAGTTTTTCATTCAAGGAAAAGAGAGGAAACCAATATCTAGGAGAGATCAAAGACAAATTATGTTCTGAAACTCTTAATGTGCTAATTCATGTTATCATGTTTGCAAGTAGCATATTTGACAATCAAAATGAGTTTGTGGACATCAAAAACCAAAAGTTGTGTGATTCATGAGAAAAATAATCAAATTCACCAAAGAGCACAACTATGCCGAAAAACATTTTTTAATGAAAGTATAGGCTTCATAAAAAATTATTCTCTTATCAAATTGAAAACCATTAGCTCGCTCCCAATCTCTTATATAAAAACTTTAAGGAACATATTGAGTTGCATATGTCTAAGCTCTAGTTGAATTATTTTGATTCGCCAAAATGCTCAACTTACCTGATTTAGCATTGAAACCAGTTCATTGGTGATAATGTTGAATCTTTACAAAAACCTAATTTTAATTCTACTAGATGTGTGAGATGATTTCAATAAGTTCAAATGATTCTTCAAATAGTATCAATGGAGACAAAAGCAAGCATATTCAAGTGATGCAATGATTACGCATGAAAAAAATAAAAGTGACAAAGCATAATGTGACAATTTTTATGATGCAACAAAACTCATATTCAAGATTGAAAATTGAAAAATCATTTTGTGAGACTCTGTTTATTAGCATATTATCATAGGCCCAGATCACATCATTTCGAGGAATAAAACTATTTATCTTTAATCTCATAAGCCTCCATAATTTTCACAAATGCAAGCTTACCTTCACCACCTTATATGACAAAGACAATACTTCAAGGAAACCAAGCGAGGTGAAAACATAAGATCAAAGTAAGGATAAAAGATCAAAGAAGAAATCAAAATCAAATCAAGCATGAATCATCACAGAATGCAACTCATAAGAAAAGAAAACATGTTCAAGCAACAATTCCTCAAAACACCCTAGGGATAGATTTAAGAGGCAAAAGTAGTGGTGGGCCTTGGAATAACATCAATAATGTTAGTATCTCCTTAGCTTGTTACTTTAGTTTTCAACCCGGGGATCGTACAAACTTTAGAGGTGATGTGAAAAGTATATGTAGATTCCACTGACAACAACCTAGGTCTGAACTAGTCAAGGGATTTAATGCATGAAATCTGATTGTAACTTGTGCATGGGAATTTGAATTGCATGAAAAACTTAAGCTACTTGTATGAATTGAAGCACACCAAATGAAGAGAGCAACTAATTCATATGCAATAAAGAAATTTATTCTAATTGCATGAAAGGAAACACATTGAGTTGTAAGAAGAAATCAAACTTATTGCAAAGAAAATAAACAAATATCGTTTCATGAAAAAAATTTGCATGGAAAAGGATGGACTATTGCATGGAATAAATGAACCTAATTACACTTAACCCTTGATCCTATATAAATTCGTTTTGTTATCATATTAACTAATGCTAACTTCATGAAAAGATAGGTAAGAAATTCAAGAAACTTTAGCTAAAACTATCCTACAGGAATTTTCTATAGGAGTTGTGACAATTCTATAGGAACTGTAACAGTCCTACATGAAACTTCTACAAGATAATGAAAAGAGTCCTAAAGATATTGTGAAAAAAACTTCCTAAACATGGACAAATCTAGACTAAGATGCAATGGGATGCAAGTAAGTTTTGTAGCCCTGAAAATATTCCCTTGAGCATCCCAATGGATTTCCAACCACTTCTACAAGAAAACCTGTTGAAAATTAAAGTTGCTAACCATCTAAACAAAATTTACAGATTTATGTGCATAACTATCAAATCCTTTACAAGAAATCGAGAAATTGATTTATAACACACTAACATGAAAGAAAAAGAAAGAGAGCGCAATAGGGTCCTTGAGCCCTCTTACCCAAGCAAAACAAGGAGCCTCTAAAAAATCTAATAAGATAGGAACAAAGGAAATTTTATTAATCAATATCATTTGTACATAATGAGCATAGCTCCAACTCTCAAAAATATTTCTTCAACAAAAACTAATGAAATATTTAGATTTCATATCTTCTTCCCCTTTATCTCTACACTAGAGGCATATTTATACAATTTGGAACTTGACCTCTTCCTTTGGATCAAGGAGGTAACAGGGGGGCAGTCCATCCTTCCTCAATATATTCATATTTTTGAGCTTTAGTCAGCAAGGATTGGTCATCAATATATTAGAAACACTCCTGGAGGTAGGTGGGGTATAAGGCCCCTTGATTCTTGGGACCTTCCTCTACTTAAGGGTGGTTCAACTTTCTTGATTAGTGCTACACACATAGGTTACCATGAATATTAGATAAAAAAAGGTACCATTACTCATAACATTACATCTTCAAAACCATCCATTTAAGAAACATGCAAAAATACCCATAACTACTATTAAATATGGTCAATTTAAAGCAAATTATTAGGTATATCGAGGTCAAAATGTGTCTATGATGAGCCTTCTAGATAGGAAATGTTGATGCCCATCATTACCACCCAACTAAAAATATCACACATCCTTGTGCAACAAATTTTTTTCTTCCTTCTCTCATTGTTCTTGTTGTTGTCCATTGAATTTATGTCCACTGTTATGTTGTTGCTCAATGTCTTCTTGTTGTTTCCCAACATCTTGATACTTTCTACCGTCATGTTGCTCACTATGCTCTTGCCTAAAATCCCATGATATGTACCTGGTGATTGATTCTTTTTCATGGTATCCCTTGGTCTTTACTATCTCTGCCCACTCTGCCTCTTATTCTTCTCTATTGATATCAGTCGTTGGTGCAACAAGAAGGAGGAGAGGGGGGTTCATTCTTAGCCCAATATTCAGTTTTCTCATGGTCTCCTTGTACCAAGGTGTTATGAGGAAGGAAATATGTATATAATTTGATGAGTGAGGTTCTATTACTTGTATATTGTGAGGCAAGGAGTGCTACCTCCCATGGAAAGCTTATGTTGCTTCCTTGCTCAAGATCCTCAAGGTATCCTCTAGGTGTGCCATTGCTTCCACCTATTTGGCTGCTCATATTGAAACTATCTCCTTGTCTGTGGAAAGTATTATATGACTATCTATGACCTCTCATGGCTTTCTTGCTTCATCTCTAATCCATAGGGGGCTGTGAATTTCATATTCCTTATACCTCTTCAGCTCAACTACCCTCATTTCTTCATGTCTCAACCAAGATGTAAGAGCCATAATTTTAACATCTCCTACATATGGATTTGGGTTCCATTTGTAGGGGTGTGGGAGGACGATATTGTGTAAGTAGAACTCACACATAATTTTCTTCTCTTCCACGTTGTAGTTTGATAAGCATCCAAGAAATCCTTAGGTTTGTATAGGTTATATCTCACTTGTTGGGATAGACTTGCAATTTTATTCTTATGTCATTTATCCTTAAGGAACAAGGAATATGATCTAGCATATTGTCTACATTCTAACATCTCCATGGATACTTTGGCTATGGTCTCCATGGAAGTTTCCATGATCTCTATTCTTTCATTTTTGACAGCCAACTCCCTCTTAGCTTCATCCAATCTTTGATTAATTTCTAATTTTCAACCTTGAGATTTTGACTGTATTCCACCTTTTGCATGGTCATTATTTAAATGTTATCTTGCAGGTGTTGAAGTTGTCTTTCCATTTCTTCAGGGGCCTCTTCCTTTTGCTTCACTTTTTTGTTTTCTACCATTCTTTTCCACTTTATGGCTTCAAACTTGGATTTCTCAAGTTCCAACATGGTGGGATAAAGGAGTTGTTCTACTGGTGTCTTAGTCTTGGAAGTCCCTTCTATTGTCAATGGGTTTTCTTCTAGGGTTGATGTTTCTCCTTGGGGTGTTTTCCTTTAGATTTCTACAGTTTTTGTGGACTAGGTGAGTCCTTTACTTCCTCAATTTTGATTGGAGTGGAGAGGGTTGTAATCAACTTTGGAATCCCCTACTTTTGAATTTTTTTTATCCTATAGGACCTCCTTCTTCTAGGCTGAATAGGTTAAGAACTTGTGATATTCAATGGGATGATAGATGTGGTTCTTAATGTTGTTAGGGTGTCAACAACTTCCTTGTCCTCTTTTTCTACGTTTAGTTTCTTGTTTTTCTGATGTCTTGAGGACCTTGGTCTGGATTTTTTCTTGGGTTTATCAACCTTCTCTTCTTCTTATTTCTCTTGGATTTGCTATCTCATTTTTTCTTGTACCTCCAAAAATGCTTGCTTGTCTATATATACAAAGTTTTCCCACAAAAATATGTGTTTCATATTCCTTAAGACATATGATACTATAATCTTAATGAGTCCATGATGGGATAAGAACTCGTGTTTTCCCTTCTTCACCATGTTGGTATTCATCTCCTTCAGGGATTGAAGGAGGAAGTAAGGGAGGCTAAGGTTGTTGGTTGGTTATTGATTGTAGAAATGCCTTAGTTGGTGAAGGTTTATGAAATGATAGGTGTAAACTACACTCATCCTCCCCTCATAAGTGACATACTTGATAATGTGATAGGCCACTTCTGGACAAGAGTGAGGGAGGATTTCTCTTTTGATTTCATTTTTATCTTCTTGGGGCCTTTAATTTGGGTGGAAGAATAATTTTTTAGCATTAGTGACCTCTTGTATTTCTCCCTTATCCCAATAAAGGCCCATTGGTAGGCTATATATTCTACTGATGAATGATTCATTTAATGTAATCTCCAAACCCCTTGTTGCTATTGCATATTCATGTTCCTAAATATTAAGGAAGTTAACTGAAAATTCTAAGGATATCTCATTATCAAAGCCTCTTAATATTTCAAAATACCCTAGCCAATTGTTTCTTTGGAAAATTTCANCTCCTATGGCAAGCTTAGGTTGCTTCCTCGCCCAAGATCCTCAAGGTATCCTCTAGGTGTGCCATTGCTTCCACCTATTTGGCTGCTCATATTGAAACTATCTCCTTGTCTGTGGAAAGGATTCTATGACTATCTATGACCTCTCATGGCTTTGTTGCTTCATCTCTAACCCATATGGGTTTGTGAAGTTCATATTCCTTGTACCTCTTTAGCTCAATTACCCTCATTTCTTCATGTCTCAACCAAGATGTAAGAGCCATAATTTTAACATCCCCTACATATGGATTTGGGTTCCATTTGTAGGGGTGTGGGAGGACGATATTGTGTAAGTAGAACTCACACATAATTTCCTTCTCTTCCACGTTGTAGTTTTGATAATCATCCAAGAAATCCTTAGTTTTGTATAGGTTATATCTCACTTGTTGGGATAGACTTGCAATTTTATTCTTATGCCATTTATCCTTGAGGAACAAGGAATATGCTCTAGCATATTGTCTACATTCTAACATCTCCATGGATACTTTGGCTATGGTCTCCATGGAAGTTTCCATGATCTCTATTCTTTCATTTTTGACAACCAACTCCCTCTTAGCTTCATCCATTCTTTGATTTAATTTCTTATTTTCGACCTTGAGCTTTTAACTGTATTCCACCTTCTGCAAGGTCATTATTTGAAATTTATCTTGCAGGTGTTGAAGTTGTCTTTCCATTTCTTCAGGGGCCTCTTCCTTTTGCTTCACTTTGTTGTTTTATTCCATTCTTTTCCACTTTATGTATTCAAACTTGGATTTCTTGAGTTCCAACATGGTGGCATAAAGTAGTTTTTCTACTAGTGTCTTAGTCTTGGAAGTCCCTTCTATTGTCAATGGGTTTTCTTCTGGGGTTGATGTTTCTCCTTGAGGTGTTTTCCTTTAGATTTCTACAATTTTTGTGGACTAGGTGAGTCCTTTACTTCATCAATTTTGATTGGATTGGAGAGGGTTGTAATCAACTTTGGAATCCCCTACTTTTGAATTTTTTTTATCCTGTAGGACCTCCTTCTTCTAGGCTAAATAGGTTAAGCACTTGTGATATTCAATGGGATGATAGATGGGGTTATTAATGTTGTTAGGGTGTCAACCACTTCATTGTCCTCGTTTTCTACTTTTAGTTTATTGTTTTTTTGATGTCTTGAGTACCTTGCCTGGATGTTTTCTTGGGTTTATCAACCTTCTCTTCTTCCTATTTCTCTTGGATTTGCTATCTCATTTTTTCTTGTACCTCCAAAAATGATTTCTTGTCCATATATACAAAGTGTTCCCACAAAAATATGTGTTTCATATTCCTTAAGACATATGATACTATAATCTTGATGAGTCCATGATGGGATAAGAACTCATGTTTTCCCTTCTTCGCCAAGTTGGTACTTATCTCCTTCAGGGATTGAAGGAGGAAGTAAGGGAGGTTGAGGTTGTTGGTTGGTTATTGATTGTAGCAATGGCTTAGTTGGTGAAGGTTTATGAAATGATAGGCGTAAACTACACTCATCCTCCCCTCATAAGTGACATATAGGCCACTTCTGGACAAGAGTGAGGGAGGATTTCTATTTTGATTTCATTTTTATCTTCTTGGGGCCTTTAATTTGGGTGGAAGAATAATTTTTTAGCATTAGTGACCTCTTGTATTTCTTCATTATCCCAAGGGAGGCCCATTGGTAGGCTATATATTCTACTGATGAATGATTCATTTAATCTAATCTCCAAACCCCTTGTTGCTATTACATATTCCTGTTCCTAAATATTATGGAATTTAACTAAAAATTCTAAGGATATCTCATTATCAAAGCCTCTTAATATTTCAAAATACCCTAGCCAATTGTTTCTTTGGAAAATTTCAACAATTTTAGGATCATCATATATTTTTTAGGGTTCATTGGGTTCCCTCTTGTTGAAACCTACTCCCATGGATTCTGAAAATAGTCACTCAATGGTATATATAAAAACATTACATGCACAAAGTATGATACATGAGGAGAGAAGCACTGTGAAATTATGGAATATGTCTTCTTGTAGAAGGTAGGAAACACTTTTTTTTTTTACTCTATTCTTTAGGGAAATTTATGTGAGAGATGAGGTGAGAGAAGGTTTTTTTTTTTAAACATCAATGGTAATTTGAATACAACATGGCTTCAAATGGGTCGAGAGAAAAATCAAGGAGAGAGAGGGTTTTTCTTTAAGAAGTTTCTATAGGACTATGTAATTCAATTCTCTGAGCAATTTCTACAGGACTATGTAATTCGACCATCACCCATGAAATTAACTGA